>JAJLXW010000505.1:0-10557 GCA_030571515.1 Monosporozyma aquatica
GTGAGCCGCAATACTCTTATCCCTCTTTGTTTCTCACCATCAGGTCGATTTCGATGGGTGCCAGGTGCCGTGTGTAACTTGTGGGCACAGATGTGTGCGGTCTCCCGGCGCTACCACCGCAGTCCACCGCCCACGTGACCGTATTTCATATATATCTTTTGTGTTTTGTTTTGTTTTATTTTATTTTGCTTTTGTTTTTATTTTCGTTTTTTGTTTACGGTTTGTTTACTTCCGGCAAATTTCAATGGAAACCACAGACATGCACTTCAAGTGAACACTGTTTGATACTAAGTGTTCACTCTCTCCACATCACACACACACGCACACACACACAGGAGCACCCCCATAGAACTACACTAGCAGCACTGCTTTGCTTGTTCGTTGCTGTTTTCTTTCCCCAGGGTTCTATACAAACATGTCTGTCAATCCATACTATTCAAATACATACACTGCTGAGCAACATCAAAGTCTAATAAATTTCGTAATATCTGCTTTAGACGCTCCAAATGACCCCACTATAGTATCAAAGCATTATTCAAATGACAGAAACATAGCTACGGAAATTCAAGCCTATGCGAAAATCTCTGGTAAAGATTGGACCTATTATGTGAAAAATTTAGAAGTCACAATTGGCAGAGACACAGAATCTAAATTCGATGTATTACCAACCACTAATAATAATAATGCAATGCAAATTAATTTGGACAGAGTGGATATAGACCTAGGTCCAGCGAAAGTCGTCTCTAGAAAACACGCTTTAATTAAATATAATATTCAAATGGGTTGTTGGGAATTACATATCATCGGTAGAAATGGTGCTAAAGTGAATTTCCATAGAATTCATCAAAGCGTATCTAAATCAGCACCACCAACACCAGTACCATTAAGATCGGGGACTATCTTAGACATCGGGGGTACACAAATGATCTTTATCTTACCGGATCAAATCCCCATATTATCTGAATCCGCATTAGATAATATGATCCCTAAATTAACTAACATTTTCGGTCTACAACCAAATACAAATAATCCTTTAGTCAATGATTTAATTAATACTTCAAACTATGCCATCCAAGAAAGGGAAAGAATAAAATTTGAACAATCTTTACAACATACAAGCAATAACAATAACAATAACAAATTAAATAATAATAACACTAATAATCCACCAAATAATCAAGAATTTAGAATCTTTAAAATGTATAGTAGTATACCCAGTAATGGTATAAATGGAGGTTTACAACATCCTACCACTGTTACCACCACCACAACAACTACATTGAACAATAATATTAATAATAATAATAATAATAACGTGCCAAATGGGTTTTCTAATAAAACTGGTAATACACTGGAATCTGCTCCCAACACCTATAATGAACTGTCTGGTCCCACTACAATTGTCAATGGTGATTTCTCATATAATGTAGTCTCACAATCATCATCAGAGGCTAATATGAAACGTATTAAAGCATTGACAGAGAGTGGGTTCCCATGTGCCATGGATTATGCTACAGATTTATCTCTGGATGAAAATAGAACTGTAAAACCACCACATTCATATGCCACTATGATCACACAAGCTATCTTATCAAGTAAAGATGGTGTAATCTCATTATCAGATATTTATAGATTTATTTCCACAAATTATTCCTATTACAGATTTGCTAAGACAGGTTGGCAAAATTCCATTAGACATAATCTTTCATTAAATAAAGCATTTGAGAAAGTCCCACGTAAACCTAATGAACCAGGGAAAGGTATGAAATGGAGAGTAAGTGAAACATTCCAAAAAGATTTCTTAGAAGCTTGGAATACAGGAAATTTATCCAAGATTAAAAGAGGTTCATCAGTATTTAGACAATTACAAATGCATATGGCCAAATATAATAAATTACCAGGAAATGACATAGAGGAACAATTTTTTGATGCCCCTGATATCCCATTACCAAATCATAATCAACCTATCGATATCAATAATCCATTAAGAAACCCTCATTTACAATCTCAACTATTACAACAACAGCAACAACAACAACGCATGTTACAACTACATTTTAATAATGAAAATATTAACTCACAACAACAATCAAGGGATGGCCCACCATATATTAGTAAAGATGAACTTAAGAATGGTACCATAGTGGATAGCTCAGGGGCAATTTTTAATCTACCAGATCAACCAGATAGACTTTTACCCAAGAGTAAAAAAAATAAAATACAGAAAAAAGTTAATAAAATGTCTCAAAATATATCACTACCAAAAATTGTTACTAATGGAAATGTATTGTCGGTACAAGGACAACAGTCATCATCATCTTCTTCGTTAAGTGTTAATGTTTTAGAAAATCAAGAGACCAATAAAAGAAATGTAATAGCGAGCAAATCCCAAAATACGCAACAAGTAAATCTAAGTAATAGTAATAGTAGCAGTACCCGCAACAACCCGACTAATACAAATTCATTATTAGCAAGTGGTACTACTTTGACTGGTGGTGAGTCAAAAATAAATAACTCGACGTCTAATGGGTATGATTCTTTATTAAGGTCCCCCACAAAAACAGTCCATATCACTGCCATGGAAGCCTATACACCAGAACGAGGTAGTAATAGAAATCAACAAGTGAACAAGTCACCAGAGCATGATCGTGCGATAATCTCATCATCAAGAAATGAAAATAATTCAACAAATGGCGGTAACAATACATCAAATGGATTAAGTACAACAGATAATGGTAAGAAACAGACATTGAATAGCAATAAATCATCACCTGGTGTGTGGAATTTATTACAATTTAGTTCAGCTGCAAATACCCCGGCCATCCCATCAATTAATTCAAAGGAGGATAACGAAATCAATAATATTGGTGGTGCCACTACAACAACAGCAAGAATGACCAATGACACTACGAAAGATGACACCCATAACATTACTGGAACCCATGGTGATAAAGATGAAAGCAACAAAGGTAATGGAGTTTCATGGACATCTGCATCGTCTCCTGTCGTATCACAAACCATCACCACCACTACCGCCACCGCTGCGGGGAAGAAAGAAAATAATACTACGCCGACTCCAGTTAGTGCAACTAGTTCAATAGGACAGAAACGAGATTTAATCTTGGATACTGAGAATGCCAAATTGACTACTGTGAATAATTAAGATAACACTACAAAAAGCAGATGAAAGTAAATCTTCCCAGCACCATCATCAAGAGATGATAGAATAATATCAGTGTGGGGGTTGTTGGTTTTGCAGTGATGTAGATTAAAGACTAGTATATATATATATATATATATAAATCTGTATATACATTTTGTTGCATACATGATAATATGATAATATAGAACACATTTTTACTGCCAATTCCCATACGTCCGTGTTTCCAGTAGCAACGGCCGGCTTTTTTTCCCCCCGGAGTACGAAATTACTGAAGGACCGGAACATCCGTACATTCCCAAATTTGTGGGTTTCGGTTTGTGGTTTTTCCGAAAATGGAAATTTCCCAGGCGGACTCAATTCTGAAAAAAGAGTCCGCGGTTTCCAAACGCGCGTGGCACGCCCAGGAACTTCTCCCGCTGGAATCGCAGTGGCCCGAGCCTAACCTCACGTACACCACGGGGCCGTTCAGGCATGGACCCAGCCTAGAGTGGACCACTTCCCCGTCTAACGCGTCTGTGAACAGCAGGAGGCCCCGCCTACGAACCCACCTTCCAGTACGAGACTCCCATAGTGTGAATCCACGCTTTGCAGAGAGGAATGAGACGGACCGGCAGTAAGAGTAAGGCCGCTCACAGTGGTAGACAGACTCTCTTACTATGGGCTGGAGAGTTTGATATACTCAAAAGAATTCAATATACATCATCTAATTGAATATTTACCAAAATAGTATTATCTTTAAAATAAGTATATAGCGTTTATTATCATTAGTATTATTATTCTCTGTTTGTAAAGACCCTGTACATACCAACCAAGAGGAATAAACATGTCTACTTTTGAACCAGTTGTTGTTATTGATGGTAAGGGCCATTTATTAGGTCGTTTAGCCTCCGTTGTTGCTAAACAATTATTAGAAGGTCAAAAGATCGTCGTTGTTAGAGCTGAACAATTAAATATCTCTGGTGAATTCTTCAGAAACAAGTTAAAGTACCATGATTACTTAAGAAAGGCTACTGTTTTCAACAAGACTAGAGGTCCATTCCATTTCAGAGCCCCATCCAGAATCTTCTACAAGGCTGTCAGAGGTATGATTTCTCACAAGACTGCCCGTGGTAAGGCTGCTTTAGAAAGATTAAAGGTCTTTGAAGGTGTCCCACCACCATATGACAAGAAGAAGAGAGTTGTTGTTCCAAATGCTTTAAGAGTCTTAAGATTGAAGCCAGGTAGAAAATACACCACTTTATCTCAATTATCTTCTTCTGTCGGTTGGAAATACGAAGATGTTGTTGCCAAGTTGGAAGAAAAGAGAAAGGTCAGATCTGCTGAATTCTACGCCAAGAAGAAGGCTTTCAACAAGAAGGTTATTGCTGCTAACGCTGCTGTTGCTGAATCCGATGCTGCCAAGCAATTAGCTGCTTTCGGTTACTAAATTTAATTTTATTTGATATATATCTGACAAACATATATGTATTTTCTTAAATTATCTATCTAATCACTCTTATGTTAAATAAAATTAAAATATAAAATATAAAGTATTATAACAAAAATATTAACAATTCTATCTAATCTTTTTAAAATAATAATTTTAAATTACAATTGAAAGAGAAAACTAAAATATTATTTATATTGGTATTCATTAATATTATTTAACATATATACATATATACATGGATTAAGTGCAAATAAGGATTCTGTTATAGATGACATATACGAACCTATACACTTGGTAGTGGGGACAACAAATTTAGTAAGTTTGGTCTATTACTAGATTGGGCCCATCCTAAATATAGGATAAATGGAATCCAACCATAATGGGCAACAGTATGTGTCAAATTAAATATTCTAGTAAAACGTTCTTTAGATTCGTCACTTAGGATAAAAGAAGGTAAAAAATTCATGATATATAGACGGGAGATTATGGGTTGGTACTTATTTCAATGGAGAGTGGCAAGAAAACAGGCCTTGAAACTGTCTATTGCAAGTCTCATTAAAGCTTGACTGTGTTTAAATCAAGTTTTTGGGAATCTTATTTTTCTTTTTTTCTTTTGAGGAAATATCGAAAAAATCACACAAGACGAATAAAATGATAAGACTAACTAGCTTACACAGTAATAAGAAAGATATAATAAGGATATGAATTGAATAAATAGCTGGGATATAAAAGAGGTTAGTGTTTAAACAAATAAAAAAAAAATGGAGAGAGTTGAAGGGGTGGAAAAAATAACAAGTATTATAACAGTAGTTGTAATGGATTTTCAATAACTGCTTTCAATTCCTTCATGAAATCTCCTGCCCGAGCTCCATCAATGGTTCTATGATCAAAAGTACCTGTAATGGTTATTTGTTCATCAAAAATGAATCCATTTTCAGCACCAGCATCCTCTACGGCTACTCTTTGAATGGTACCAACAGCTAAAATGGTAGATTGAGGTGGGTTGATTATAGAAGTAAACATGGACACTGCCGGATTCATCCCCATATTGGAAATACAGATGGTACCACCTTGAAATTCTTCTGGTAATAATTTGTTAATCTTAGCTCTCTTTGCTAATTCTTTCACTTCAGTAGAAATCGCGACAAGACCCTTAGCTTCAGTATTCTTCACGATTGGAGTGATTAACCCAGTTGGTGTGGCTACAGCAACGGATATATCTACATTATTATATTTTCTGATCACACCTTGATCACCAAGCCAATGAGAATTAGCTTCTGGTACTCTCTTGGCTGCCACAGTTATTGCCTTCATAAGGATATCGTTGATGGAAATCTTGTATTTACCATTAGCTGTAGCATTTAATGATTGTCTTAATTTGGCCAATTTGGTCACCGATATGTTAGATGATACGATATAGGATGGGATGGATTGTCTGGATTCTAATAATCTGTCTGCAATTATTCTTCTCATTTGTGTCACCTCGATATCCTCATATGAAGCTGTTGGAGTAGCAACAGTAGATCCTGTTTGGCTTGATGTTGCTGTAGTTTTAGCCCTGGTGGTCTTACCGGCGTCTGCAGCACCGGCGACAGTCGTAGTAGAAGTGGATTCTGAAGGTTTCTCCTTCAAATATTTCTCAATATCAGCTTTAACGATTCTACCATGGGGGCCGGTACCTTCCACATTTTTCAAAGCAATCCCTTGCTCTAGAGCCATCGTCTTAGCCAATGGGGAGGCAAATATTCTTGTTCTCGTAGCAGAATCACTATCTGATGTCTTAGCAATCTTAGATTCATCAGATTCCTTAGTTGTAGGCTTCTTTTCCGCCCTAACTGGTTCCTCTTTCACAGGTTCAGCTTTAGGAGTTTCCTTTTCTGTTTCCGCAGGTTTAGCAGAATCATCTAGTTTAAAATCTTTAAATGCAGCAACATCTGCCTCATCCTCGACATAAACAGCAATTGGCTTATTAACTGGAACGTCTTTAGTCCCCTCGGGGACCAAAATCTTAGCTAAATAACCATCATCTTGAAACTCAAAATCCATTTGCGCTTTATCTGTTTCAATTTCAGCAATAACATCCCCGACATTTAATTGATCACCTTCCTTCTTAGACCAGACAGCCAAGTTACCTTGAGTCATGGTGGGTGATAAAGCAGGCATCCCAATAATAGTATGTTCGGGATAGGACGCATATCCTCTTAAATGCAATGTTAATTGGGTTCTTGTGGCATTCAGCAATACTCGACTCCTCGATACACGAGCTAAACCAGCTCTTGATAAAACAGCAGACATGTCTAAGTTAAGTATTTATAGTTGTAGTAATAGTAGTTGCAACGGTAGTAGTCAATTCTAAACAAGTAGAGAACACGGGCTGCTGTTACTCTTTGGTGAAGATGTCTCTTATGTATCCCAAATGTGTAAGTCCCCTATCTGAAGCAATGATAAATAAAATCCCATTTTCATCAAAATCAAAAAAAATTTCAGAGAAGGCGTCATTAACAGTGAAGCCAGCTAATAATAAGAAGAAGACAAGTTAATATCACTGAATGACTACCTAAGGTGGTTTGGCTATGGTGAAGGTGGAACTTATTATAAAATGAGTTATATAAAGAAAGATCCTTTTTAGTAGAGACTGAAAAAGTACCACGATCAATGGTACCAGTTATCCAAAGTTATGGGTAATTGTTGTTCCCTTTCCTTTCTTTCTTGTAATTGTTGCTCCCATTGCTTCTGTAAAGTCTTCTTAGTACTTATAAAATCTTCTTCCCATTGCATCTCTATTCCTTCACCTCTTTCTGCGTTCTCATCCAAGAGAGTCTTTGCAGTTTGCCATGAGAATCTTACTACATTTTGTGGCCATCCCAAGAGTGGTGTTTGCTTGTCTCTCAACCATTTCTTCGTGTTTGGATCACCAGGATACCCAGATCCAATGTCGTCATAGCCCAATGATTCAATAAGTAAATCTCTAGTCACTTTAGCCACCACACTCGCTACACTAACCATACAATATAATGAATCTGCCTTCTTCTCCACCGTGAACTTAACATTGGGGAATCTTTCTTGTAATTTCTTTTGATAACTTAATGGTGGTCCCACAGTATCCACATATACGTGATCAAGTCTTACACCACGGTCTAATACACCTTGAATCAAAGCCATTGTCACATCATGAGCTTGTTCATTTAAGTTATACTGTTTCGTTGGTGGGAACCTAGACATCCCTGAAGAGATATCTAGGGGAGTAATAACTGTGGTAGCGTACCCCACTTGGTCAATTTCATGATCTTCTCCATACATCAAGGAGAATAATTGTCTTCTTATGGGATCTGTTAATTTCTTAGAATCATCAAAGGAGTAATTTGGTATGATTACAGAATCTTGATATGATTTCTTACAATATGCAACCCCATAAACCATGGGTCCTAATACAGGACCACGACCTGCTTCGTCAACACCTAATATGATTGGATCATCAGTGGATACGATGGAAGATGTAAGAATATCACTTGGAACCTCAGAAAAATATGATTTTGAATGAAGACAGTTAATTGCTTCTTGCACAGTGGGTGGTAGCATTGTTTATGAGTGGCCGGATTGTGTTGGAGGGTTTGTTAGTCTGTCCTTTTATCTTTACCTGTAAATACATCTCATCATATATTACAAATATATTCTCACAAAACGCGTAAAAGATAAATAAACGCTTCAAAAAGGACGCGTCAGAAAAATCGATGACTTAGACCAGATTAAATGTAAAATGGATATGTATATATATAAAGAATGGATATGCATGCAGTTGTAGAATAAATATTTACATGATCGTGTGTGTATATTTTCTATTGCCTATTTACATCATCAAGAGATCCAAACGGTAAGACTTGTTCAATTCTAGATTTTTCCATCAATAACATACATAATCTATCAATACCGAGCCCCAACCCACCTGTTGGCGGCATCCCTGATCTCATAGCCTCTACGTATTTAGCATCTATTGAATGATGTGAGTTCAGGTCTTTGGTGTTGCTGGCTTGTCCTCTTTGTTGGAGGAAATTATGTAATTGAATCTGTGGACAATTTTCTTCCTCGTATGCATTTATATATTCTTTCCCCTTAATGAACATTTCAAATCTTTGTGTAATTCTCGAGGTGGTAGTACGTGTGCTAGAGGGAACACTCTTTGCTAATGGAGACATTGCTAATGGATGATGATATATTATTGTAGGGTGTAATGTTTGACAATGTTTACTTTCTAGGAAATGACTGGACAATTTATCTAGTAATTGACTTGATGACATCGTTTCATGTAAAATTAGATTAGTGATAACGGTTGGGGGTAAAACAGACATTATTTCACGTGGTTCGTCTAAATTAATATCTTGGAAAGAGACATTAAGTTCCTGAGATAATGTAGGAAGGAATTCCAATCTTTTAAAATGCCAATTATTTTGTTGTAAAATGGTTTTCAATTCGCAGATGGTATCATTTGTCCATGGGATGTTTAAAAGTACATATTTAACCATTTCCTCTGCTAATTCAATTAAATCTTCCATCGTGGCATAGGTTTGATATGATTCTAGCATTGTAAATTCTGGATTATGTGAAGCATCGATACCTTCATTTCTAAACATTTTACCAATTTCGAAGATACGAGACATCCCACCGATGATCAATCTCTTTAGCCACAATTCAGGAGATATCCTTAATTCTAAATGTTGTGGAGTAGTGCCATCAGCATGGTCTTTTTCTATCGTAAATGGTGTTGCTGAGGCACCAGTGGCCTTTGATGAAAGTAACGGAGTCTCAACTTCGATAAATTGATTTAAATCTTGATAGAATTTTCTTATCAAATTGATAATGATAGATCTTTGAATTAATGGTTGGATACCATTAACTTGATAATCTACCACTCTGTTATTATTTCTCTTTTGTGTTTCTGTTAAACCTGATGGTATAGGAGATTGTATGGGGGATATTAATGTTGGTAATTTGTCCTGGGACACAAGTGATAAGTTACGATTACGTGATTGGGATAAACCAGGTACCCCCACAGCTTGAATATAATCATTTTTTCTTAGTTGGTTCATATGGGTTTCGAATTGGGACAATGTTAAATCACCATCTTTTAAGAAATTTTTGTAGTTTATTATAACTTGTAATTGAGATGATCTCGGGTATCCATTCAGGGTATGGGAATGATCATTAATATCAATAAACCAAATTTTTTTCCCACTTGATCTAATATTTTGTATACGACCATATACAACTGTCGGGGTGGTAATGGATAACAATACCTTTTCATGATCAATATTCTGATATTTCAGGCGGAAGTCATGTATAGTGACACGTTTACCTTTTCGCCGTTCCAGTAGAGTCATCGATGGGTAATATTTATCGCATTGTAGTTCTATTTGTTTATTCCTCTCCTTGATCTCTAGGATACTTGTGTCCACTTTCACAGAGGAAGAGTAGTCACGGACTTTGAAATAAGGGAGAGTGGTAGGCAACACTCTACAGCCTCTTTTGCTTCGGATTAACAATGACATGTTCTGTTTACTCTGATTATCTGCACACACAGAGTAACCTCTACCAAATAAACCTATCGAACTACAAGACTTTAAAACACCACATCACCACCATAAGACATCATCTCACCTCTTCAAAGGTCAAAGGTCAAAGTTCGCTCAACCACGTCAAGATCAAAAACATCAAAATTCTCAAAAATTCCGGTGTTATTTCCGTTTTATTTCCGACCGGGCTCGAGCGATTCTGAAATTTCCACAGGCACCGGGAACATTTCATTTCCAAAGTGAGAGATTTATTCTTATTATTGCCTGATTTTGTAGTATTGGTGATACTGATATTGATATTGTGAGGGATAGTATTATTGTATTGATAAGCCCCATTTGGTGTCTGGTGTAAGCAAGAGACTCGTGGTCTATTTCTGTGATTTATTTTGTTTTAGGCT
>JAJLXW010000505.1:10626-25633 GCA_030571515.1 Monosporozyma aquatica
ACATCTCAGAAGAGAAGATATCCGTACCAAATGCAATGGAGTGCCAAAGTTGTAACGAGGACAGTAACAGTCCTCTAGGATTTAATATGACTTCGCCTCAATCTCCCACATCAAGTGAAAGATCAATGATCTTTGAAAGAAATGTGCAAGAGGATCCTTTCCTCTTACCCACTTCAAGTAACACTACACTCACCTCTTTAACCATTAATGAATTGTGTAAACAGAGAAGTAATTCTAGTGTTTCCTTGTATAGACAAAGAACTACAGAATCAATCTCTTCCACCAAATCATTAAACATTATCAATACTAACATGTCTACCACCACCACTAGCCCGCCAGTGCCTGCTTCAATTATTCCCAATAGACGGATATCTAGAGGAAATTCATTTTCAAACAATATGAACTCATTAATGTCTCCACTATCAACATCAGTCAATTCATCCTCTGGGTTCATCTCCCCCAGTAACAACACAGCCTCAAATAATTATAGCATGGGAAATATTACTAGTCCTAGTACAACCACGGGAAATAATGGTCTACATCACCATAGAAGAAGAACTTTAGAAAATTATGTGGCCCCAGCATTAGATGCAAGTTGTTCTTTAATGGCACAAGATCAGACTAATTTAGAGGATGTTAATATTATACATTCTAGATCATCTTCAACAATAGGTCTAGATATGGCTTTAGGTAGAGTGGCATCTCATTCTCATCATAATAGTAGAAATAGCAGTCATATTGATTTATCTAATCAAGTAGATCCCACAACCACGGAACAACAGGAAAATGATTCTAAAGTGTTAAATTTTTATTCATATAATGATTTATTGAATGATGAAAAGATTAAAGATATTAATGTAGCTTCGTATGCTTATAAAAGACCATCTTTAACATTATCTCATTCTGCATCATATTTTAAATCCGCAAATTCTCCATTGCAATCTTCAACAAGTCCCACGAGTAATAATAGTACCCATTTCTTAAACCCTTTTGTTGTTGGTAGAGGATCTTCTCCCTTCTTATCGCCACAACAACATTCAAGAAGATATTCTGCTAATAATGGGAATAATCCGTTATCCAAGTCTCCAACAAATTCTTCTACTATCGGAATAGAAGATACATTGGCTAATAATATTAATAACACTTCGTCAGTATTATTACAAGATCCCTTATGTACGGGGAATGTAACGCCAATAAATATCAAAAATCACTTAAGAAGATCAATCTCTAAGACTATGGTACCACCACATTTACAACAAAAGAGACCATCACAAGAATATAATTTAAATCAATCTATATCTAAATTCCATATTGCCGTAAGTGAGAGTGACAGTGATGAGGATAATGATGATGACGATGATGATGATGATGAATGAGATCATAACAAATGAGGAGGAGGAGGAGGAGGAAGCTGAAGAAGAAATTATTTCTTCTATACCCGTTAAAATGAAAAATTTAAGATCTTATTCAAATTCATCTAATAGAAATTCTCCACTATTAGTGAAAACAACAAATTTTTTAAATTCAAAGAGTAGAAATAATTCTATAATTCAATTACAACAACATTTTGATACTTTACCTGCGGCTGATTCATTATCACGGAACAAAGCCGAGCAAGTCCCATTGGACAATTTCCATTTACAAAGGGAAAGGATTGGTGATGTAATTAAAAATAAAGTCTCGTCCGCCAAATAATGAGAATCAACTCTTATGGAAAAAAAAAAATGCTATTAATTATCCCTATTATATTATTATAACTATGACTATTTTATTATTCTTATAAAGCAAATTATTTTACTTGATATCGCGGCGAACCAAGAGTTTTTGGATTATCTTTTATTTCTTTTTTACCTTTATTTTTTACATACATTATATTATATACACTATCCTAGGTCAAGAGTATCAGGCCTATTTTATAAAACAAGTAGATTCTTTTTATTTTGAAGTCAGTTACATAAATATAATTTAATAAAATTTTTATTCATCTATAAGTGTGATGAGATGCCTATTTTTGTATATAAGAATGTGAATTTAATGTTAAACAAAAGAGACTAGGTGCGAGGGGATAAAATATTGTTACAAGTAGTCCTTTCTAGCAGCTGTTCTAACAAATCTTCTTAGTTGCCATTCAACATCTGCGTCTTTATTATCTAATGTACCTAATCTTAATTCATACAATTTCATCTCGAATCTTGGCCCCACTTCAGCTAATTCTACGCCATCCCTAGTTCTAACATATACATGTTGTCTAACACTGATGAAATCACCTCTATTAGCAAATGTTATCACTCTTTCACTATCCTTCTTAGGACCTGGTGCAAATAAATTTTTCAATATAGTCACTACTCTTTCACCTAGTTTTGTCTCAAATCCATCAAATATTAAATGGGGATTCACCTCACTTACATTACCACGATTTAAAATATCATGTCTTAAGACCACATTATGTAAACTGAAAGAGGCAGTAGGACCATGTGGGAAATGAGATATGGTAAGACTGGTCGGTACACCTCTATGTTCATGTAAAACAATAACGTCACTAGTACCGGATTTGATGCATGCACTAACCAGATTAGACATAATTAAATTACCACGGTTCAACCTGGTGGCTTGTGGGAACATTAATTTAATTTCTTTTGCGAATTGAGATAATCTAGTGCTGGGATCACGAGATGTAGTGACAATAATTCTTGGATCCACAATACCACTAGTGTGAGCATATTCATCATCAATTTCTTCATTAGCCTCATTGATAGTTTGATCATAACGGTAATCCTCTTGTAGTTTCGTATCTTCTGCTATTTCTTTTGGTAAAGGTTTCCCTTGCTCTAATGCTTGTTTGATAATTTGACGTTTTTCATTCAGTTGAGCTTCTTGTAATTGTTGAGCCTTACGGTACAAATATTCCCTTCTTTCACGAGCCTGTCTTCTTAACATTTCTTAGTAACTAAGTTTCGTAAGTTCTTGAGTGTTGTGCTTTGTTTACACCAGGTCTTGTATTGAGGGCCTCTCTATTTTATCTACTACTAACGATCGAAGGCTTTAGTTAAAGTGAAAATTTTCTTTAATCTCAAAGTTTTTGCGATGAGCTTCAATTTTCTTTTTTTTCAAAAGGTGTTAATCTGGCGCGCGTCACAAATTGAAGGTGTCACAAATTTGTAAATAAATAGATAAAATATTGCAAAACTAACGGTAAGATATTATGATTGTTGTCGTCTATGTGTTGGCTATAAAAAAAATCAGATATATATGGTAAATAAATAATTATAGCATATATTGGGAAGGGCACATCAATTGGCATTGCCTATATGTTTCCGCCGGGCATGCTTTTCCTCTTCAGAAATCTCCATTCTGGTCTTTAAGAACAACTGGCCCCTATTCTTTATTGGAATATCAATGGATTCCCTTCTGGTTATGGGCGGTTGACCCACTTGTCTTGCGGTGGGAAGACCACCGTCTCCGTGTCTTGTAGCTTTCTTTTGTTGGATGATACTATTGGGTAAGAACATATGTGTAGATAATGCAGTAGGTAGAATGGTTTGTGCCGTCAATGGGGCATTCGATTGTGAGTCGAGATTACGGTTAGCATTAGTTCTACCTCTATTTATAACCATTTCATTGGTGTCTTCTGTATTATCATCTTCATCAGAAAACAGGCTATTGTAACTGTTCCGACGGGACATTTTCCTCGAATTAGTAGACGTCAGTGCTCTATTAAGTTGTCTACCACGGCGTTCTCTTTGAATCATCTCCTCTAAGGGCACGATAACATTCATTGGTCCTTGACCTGATGTAACAGAACCGTGTGCCGTAACCGTTGTTGTTGTGGTAATAATATCTTTATGTATATTTGCCATATTATTCGTACTAGGGAGTACGTGATGGTGATGTTGTTGGTGTTTTGAAAGGTAATTATTGGTATTAGAGGTGGTGGTAGTGGCAGTATTGTTATTACTATTACTATTCACGCTTGAGGTAGATGATACCTGTTCTAATGCTGTTGGAATATGTTGAGAAGAAGATTTTGCCGATGTTGATGGTGTAGTATTATTAGAATTATTATTCTTTTCATTAGAGAATAACCCACTTAAAAGACTCTTCCTTATAATATGTTCATGTGAATTAGTCGTGGACAACCCACTATTGGATTTTTCAGTAGATGAAGATATTGAATCAGGCGAGGACATTGTTGTTCTAAACTTATTTGGTTTCCTAGAGACAAGTTTATTCCATTGTCTCTTATAGTATTGATCGTCTTCGTCATCATCATCATCTTCTTCACTATTAAATGTAGTCGTTCTTCTATGTTTAGTATCTCCATGTCTGACATGTTCATCATCTTCATCGTCGGCATCATCGTCATCACTGTAGTCATCATAATCATAATCATCATCACTGGAAAGACTGTTCCATTCAGAATCCTCCTCCTCTTCATCCTCACTGCTGAAAAAGATTCTGTTATTATTGTTGTTTGTGGTGTTTGTACTCACAGTATTATTATTAGTGGTATTCATATTAGCAGCATTATATTTGGAAGCGGAGGAAGTAAACAATGATTCCTTCTGCTGCTGAATATTCAAATTGCTATTATTACTGTTATTATTATATTTAGAATATTTGGAATTCAACACGGTGTTAATATTATTGTCTACGTCACTTCTGTGACCTTTATTATGGTTATTCTTTTTATTATTCCTAGTATTCTTATTATCCTTAGATTTTGTAGTATCACTTGATAATGATCTTGTGGAAGATCTTGATCTAGATCTAGATTTTGAAGTGGATTTGATAGTCCTAGTCTTTGTAATCAAAGTATTTGTATCGAACCCTGTTACCACAATTGGGTGTTGTCCCTTACCATTCATGTCATTAAATTTGTTATTATCGCTATTATGCATATTATTCTCTCCGGTATGTTCATTATTATACTTTGAGTACTGTTGTTGTTGTTGAAATCTTTGACTCACTAGTGGGAATAAACCATTTGACGATTTATACGTTGTCTTTAATGGGGGATTTCTTGTTGATGATTGAGTATTTCTAGGGAGTGTTGAATTTTGGGTGTTTTCTGACTGTTGCACCGGGGGGAGTGAACTGGCTTTATTATTATTTTCATTTGAAGTTGCAGTTGTATTACCAGCAGTGGATGTTGTACTTCTAGTAGCAGAATTGGTAGTTTTCACTTGTGCTAATGATTTATTAACAGGATTCAGTACATAATATAAATTTTTCACACCATCTCTTTTCTTTGAACTATTAATAGACTTATTTTTCAGCATGGCTTTATTTATAATTCTCCAGGATAAATTGTTTAACCTTTCACCTTGTTCAATATGTTGTGAACAATTGATTAAAGTGGTATATAATGCGACTGTATCGAATAAATTCAACCTCTCTGGAGTAAATAGATTCGGCGAGACCTTTAAACATTTAATAATTGGATCATATGTGGAAACAGTAGAGGTAAACTTACCTTCCTTATCAGGTTCTGACTTATCTGTCTCTTTCTCCGAGTCCTTTGTAGATGGAGCTGAATCTCCAGTTAGCTTGGACCCTGAATCACTTATGGACGGCACCTGTCGTTGTTGATGCTGTTGTTGCTGTTCTGAATCACTCATCTCTGGTTTTTATTTATATGTGTGTACTGTCTAATAATATGGAATGTGTGTTGGTCGGTCAAGAAGTTGAATTCCTTTTCTACCAACAATCTAGTCTTATTTATCTATTTCTATAAGGGTTGGAAAGAAAGAAAAAAGAAAGGACAACTGAGTATGTAATGAAATACTCGTAGTCCTAATATCAAAATACCCGTCTATTTGTGTATTGTATTATATATTCCGTTTCCTGTAACCAGGGATAACAATAAGGAATAATATGATTTGATATTGGGCCAAAAAAAAATGTTACAATTGGGTCTTGGAAAGAATGTCGCTTTTCTTGTGATAGCAGCAGTTTTATAGCCTTCAACAGAGAGTAACTATATTTCAGTTTGAATGTCCTTTTGGAATGTTTGGATCTCAAATTTGCCCTTAATCCTGACTCCCAGTGATGGTTTACCAGTTAAGTTCCCATCAAATTTTCAAATTTCTTCTTTGATTTTGTTATTTTTTTTTTCAAATTTGAGTCTTTCGTTATAGTCAGCTTTATATATGTGGATGTCCAACTGCATAGATATTATAAAACAGATGGGTATTAGTTATAATTATATATAATGTTGTGTGGGGTGTCCTTGTTTATATGTGCAATGGTTGTTTTTTTGACTAGCTGATATTGCAATTCTCCTGGTTTGGAAACTGCATCTGGTCAAAAAATGGGTCTGGGCCAAAGGCTGTATTAAATTTGGGCCTCTTGTTCCTATTACGACGCCGGTTCTTGTTTCCCCTGTGGCGTCTGTGTCGTTTGTAAGTGCTATTATCACGTCTGCTAGTTCCTTCATTTTTTAGGTCCCCATCCTCATATGCTTCGTAATCATCGTCTGCATCTTGATAATCATCATCACTTTCATCTTCTGTTTCATCTTCCTCCCTCCCCTCATTTAACTCATCGTCCGTGGTGAAGCCATCGCCGTCATCGTCTTCTTCTTCATCTTCTTCATATTTCCTCTTAAATTGACGAGATACATTTTCTGCTGGCTCATCCATAAAATTATTAAACATATGTTCTTCCAACTCTACACAATCATCTAAATGTGATTCCATGTCATGTTGTGCCATCTCTTGTTGTTTTTGAATAAATTTATCCTGTCGTAGTAGTTTTTTCAACTGTTCAATAGTACGTGTCTCTAATCTATCAGGGAAGTTAATAATAAATTTAATATATAGGTTCCCTTTGCGTAATTGTTTTATGTCATCCTTACCCTTTTCATAAATCGGCATACCTAATCCTTCTACACATTTATACCCAGTGGGACGTAATAATTCTCCAGGTAAGATCGTCACCTGAATTAATTTCCCCATAGGATGATTATTAATCATAATCTTGCCCCCACATAATGAAGTGACAATATCAATGGGGAAATTGTTTAATAATAAGTTGTCATGTTTCTTAGTACATGAACGAATGAAACGAGACGATATGGGACTAGTAGTAGAGGATGAAGGCTCAGAATTATTTGTTTCTGTTGTAGTAGGTGGTGCAGGTGGTTGTTCTGCTTCTATAATCTTTATGATAACATCACCAGGTTGTACTCTTTGCATAGTAGATTGAGTATGATTAATGAAATTTGGTTGTGATACGGCGATAAATTCATCTGCACTGTTAGGTAATTTAATTGATTGTCCATGGAACATCCCTGGTTGGATCTTAACTTTAAATATGGATCTTTCCTTTACAAATGCATTCCCACCACATGTCTTACAAGTAAACTGCTTTTGTGGATCAATATAGATACCTGTTCCGTGACAAGAAAGGCATGTTTGCGACCATGTTTGACTTAAGGGACCAATTTTATTTATTCCATTAATGGTACCATACCCTTGACAATGAATACATGGTCTATACATGGGTTCACAACTTGGGCATGCTTTAGTACGTTGTAATGCCAATTTACATGTCTTACCATGATATAAATCTGATAAAGAACATTTTAAATGATGTGTAATATTGGGACCTTTCATTAAATTCTTATATGCTGTCGACATGTTGGTATTGTTAGACCCATCAGATGGTGTGGAAAACGACGCTGGATTTGGGGTAGCACTGGAGGTTGTAGAGAATTGCAAGGGTACAGATGTAGGATCCGGGTTCATAAAAGAATGTTGTTGTTGTTGTTGTTGTTGTTTGTTAAAGAAACTGGAGAATAGATCAGCTGGGTTAGTCGACACACTACTATTGGACTTGTTGCCATCAAAACTTAAACTTTCATTGATTAAATCAGGGTCAAAATCTTTGGCCAAATCAATATCACCATATTTATCATAACATGCTCTCTTATCTGGATTATTCAAAATGTTATAAGCTAGATGGATCCTATGAAACATTAAATTTGATTCTTTAGAATTATTGTTTTTATCAGGATGATATTGTAATGCTAATTTCTTGTATGATCTCTTGATCTCGGCTGCACTCGCCGAAGGAGACACGTTCAAGATATCATATAATTCTGTGCTCATTTCCCTAAGGATCTAGGACGACAGTACGGCAGTTGTGTTCCTCTCTTGTCCTCGTGAAAGTTCAATCATCACTGGTAATACCTAATTTAAATAATCAATTTCTATATATCGAATTTTTTGATTTTTTTCCAAGAAATTTCACTGCCAAGAATTTTAGAAAGAAATGGAACAATTTGTGTCACTTGGGTGATATTTATTCATAGTTGCTGGTTGAACATTGTATTGAATGCTGTGTATGCTGGTATTATATAATGATGAATATAAAGAGAGAGAGAAAATATACGTATAGTTGTTTGTATAAAATTGTGGGTATTTTTTTTTAGTAGTTCTTAATTCTTTCTTGAGATGCCAACGGGGTGTTTTCTCTGTCATGGTAGCAGGACGAAGAATGCAATGAGTATGTGGAGGCAGGTTCGCTATTTAAAAGAGTCATTCTTACAGCAATTCGTTGTGCAATCACTGCTTGCAAATATTGTGACCATACGCCTTTAAGATCTTTGTCGTAACTTGATGTGGTTGAGTGCATTGAAGCTGGAAGGGTGCTGGATCTTTTCACTTTGATTGTGTGGTTGTGGTGGTTACTATTTTGGTGATGGCGATTAGATGTAGGACGTAGCTTCCTACCTTGAGACAACTTACGTTTAATTGTATGACTGGGAGTTTTTTTTTTATTTCTTTTGTTATTGTGATGGGATAACGGTGGTGATCTTGCCCTTTGATGTGTACGGTTCATATATATGTCTCTTGGTATCACTTTATTAACCACAATTTTATTACCATTCTCTGGTTTATACAGTACCACATTATTGGAGAAAGTTGCTGGGGTATGGTGATTAGACTTTCCCGTGCGATGGGGAAACATCAAATCAGTAATATCCTGAGATAAAGATTCCTTAGATCCCCCATTCCCAGTCTTTATATATTCTTCATTGACCATGGAGACTAAATCAATATAGTTTAAACACGAATTAAACTCATTCTGATTTCTAAATTTGGGTCCACTCTTACTTCTTAACTTGGATCTTACTCTTTTAATACTGGACCTTCTAAGAAATCCACGATGGAATATAAATCGAGTCATACCGTTGGCACGTCTCTTGGATTTAGTTTTATTTGCTGAAGGATTTTTAGTATGCACATAATTCAATTCTTGATTTGATGTAAAATCTTTACTTCTTATTGAGGGGAAAGTTTTCACCCTCGAATGGACCTGTGTAGATACTAGTGACTGTAATGAGTTTGTCTGTAAGGGGGCATACCCTGTAGTGAAACGGTTTTGCTCGAGCCGTGGTGATGAATCTAATCTTGGTGTATTTGACCCATGACTACTTGTCACGTATTGGTCCCATTGAGTAAACTGTTGTAATAGATCACTATTATTCCTATTTCTTGGTTGTATTATATGTACTGCATTATTTTCATCTTCACTTGAAGAGTATGAGTTGGTCCCATTACCATTAATAACGTGTAGTGTCATTTAGAATGCAAGCTTTTACCCGTGGTACCTTCCTTTCTTTATTTTAACCAGTTAGTAAGGAGGGATTCTTTTGCCCCCGACAACCTTAACTCTTATATTTTGCAGTGACCTCTGTGGATCTAGAGTGGACGTATCCACCTCCAGGGATAAATATTCTCATAGCAACAATTGTATTAATTTCTGTCATTTTTTGTTTGGCATTAATTGCTGGCACACTTTCCCAAAAAGGTAAGAGCCAGCATTTTGATATCTATTTTTTACATAGATCAACAGTAAACAGTTGCAACAGATACTCATCACAAAGGCTAAAGCCGTGTATCCCTCGGTCTGTAGAGCTCTCACGTCACCAGTAATACCCATTAGAATCAGTATAATGAGGAAACGAGAAAATCCACACAGATATAGTGTGTTTCAATCACATTATAATAACATTTCTACGATATATCAGAAACAGGTCACCTCGATAAAGACCTTATCATTGAACCACCTCACTGCAAAACAACATATGCTCTTAGCACTATGTAGGGATATATGTTTGATTCCAGCAGGATTCCATCTGTGTAAAGCTTTGAGAAAGGCTTATTTGATATCTGTGAAGGATATCTTTAATAATAAATATAATCAGGATAATAATGAGATCAAGATTTTATCCAATTTGATCACAGGCAGAGCATCAGAATATATGTTATGTGCTCTTTGGTGTCTGGTATCATTATATCTATCATTTGCTATTCTAGATAATTTAATGGTACGTTGGATCATGAAATACTCTATCATGGCTGTAATATTAAGAATGTTTTCTATGTCACTTGTATTAATCACCATACAATTGTTCTTATTAAATTCATTATCCCCAGAAAGGGACTATTATCTACATACATGGATCTTAATCAGTTGTATTTTGACAGGATTATTCATATGGCAAAATTATTTGACTTCCAATTGGAACTATATAAAGGGACATCATCGTCATTTACACAGCCGTGCTGTTGGAACCTCCCGAGCTGCCTCTTCCTCCAGTTCACCTTCTCCTGTGGTTCCAAAGTCTACTCTGGACATACAATCCGATGACGACGATGATGATGATGAACTGTCACATGCAATCTATGGTTCGGATGACGAAGACGGCGAACACAGACACAGACACACTACTGTTGAAGAAAATGAGGATCCACCAAGTCGCAAGAGAGCATTCGATATTTACAATATCATTGTCTTCTGTGTGGTTCCCTTGGGCTTAGCTAGTTTCATCACAATGTTATGTTTATTAAGAAATTTATTCATTCAAAGACTGGATATTGAACAATTAATAGACTTACTCAATATCCAGTTGTAACAATTATCTATTTTGCATTGCTATTTTAATTCATAGTTCTCTCTATATGTATAGCCATCACTATTATTTATCTTTATCTATCCATAATGAATATTTATCATATATTCCCATATTTAATTTTAACTTTAGCTATAACGAATAATCGAAAAACCTATGAGAAGATCCTGAATAAACATACAAACAAATCAAACTTTACAGACTGTATAAACACAAAGGCAAAAGCAAGGATGGTGGTTCATGTATTAGGTAAAGCGTTCAAAGGGAAGCAAGTAATTAATATTGCTTTGGCCTCCAAGATTTATGGAATTGGATTACCCACTGCTACAAAATTATGTTCTAAGCTAGGGTTTTATCCCTGGATGAGAATGCATCAATTATCTGAATCACAGATAATGAATTTAAATAATGAACTATCCAACATGACTATAGAGGATGATGCAAGGAGTAAAGTGAGGGCGAATATTGCTTTGAAGAGAAGAATTGGTTCCTATGAAGGGTTTAGACATGAAAATCATCTACCTGTAAGAGGTCAAAAGACAAAGAATAATGCTATGACTGCAAGAAAGTTAAACAAATTAAACAGATTAGGGTGAATTATTTCTCTTTGTTCCCTTATCTATACGCTATAAGTATGTATGTGCCCTGTATATAAGTAGACTTATCCGTACATATATACAAACTTTTTAATATTCATAATCGCAGGTAAATGATTTCCAGTCTTTTAATTCCATTAAATGCCTCATTGTGGGTCTGCCATGCGGACAGTTCCATGGTTTATCCAGATTACTTAAATTGTGTACTACACGATTCATAGTATTACGTGTCAAAGGTTTACCCACCATTATACTCATTCTACATGCCCTCATGGCAAACATAGATCGAAGTTTGGAACATTTAATCGCAGACTTGTTATTATGTGTCCCATCATTTTCTTTCACCAATTGTACCAACTCATTGAAATCATTAATATCGAATACCGTCTGTTTGGAGATTGGAATGCTGATTAGGGAGATCTTGTGACCGGGGTCGTTATCCTCATCTACTTGTAATTTGAATCCATTGGCTTTAAAAACATTTAAATTATCCAGCACAGAGAATTCTTCGATAACATTTAATTCTAAAGGTTGTGGAGTGATCAACGTTTGACATGCAATCGTTGTCTCTCTTTGTAAAGTTTCAAAATTATATTTTTCGTCACTAGCATGTTGATCCACTATAAATAAATCATAATGCTTCCCGGTCTTTCTAATCACTATAATGAACCCAAGATTAAATTGTCCTACAATTTCCATCTCTGCAAACTCTTTCTTATTTACAGAAAGATTCATATATTCAACATCATTGTCAATCTCTGTTTCTTGTTTGACCATTGTAATATTATCATGTGAACTTTCTACCAATTCCTGGAATGCCGTTAAGTCATTTTTCCGTGGGAGTGATCCTGTCACATCTAGTGATATTTCCAAGATATTATCAGGTATATGATTATAACTTTTCAAATCGGGGCCAAGACTCAATGATCTATGTATTATATTCTGGTTATAATCTGTATCGGTAATGGGTCGAGATATTTTAACATTCATTTCTAAATTTTGTGGTGATGATGGTACCGAATTCATCTCTACATATTCATCCACGTTATCTACCATGGAATCGTGGACCGCTGCATTTCCTGCCTGTTCTTCTTTATCATTGGGGAATTCAATTTCATCAGTCTCTTGAGAATATTTAGCTTTGTAGTTTACTTCTTGTCCATCTATATCAATCTTCAAAATGGTATTTTCGTCGCTTTGAATGTTGGAATCACCTCTTTCATTACTTACCATCTGATTTTCATCACCATAGTGGGAATTCGTTGTCTCATCGTTCCCACTCTGGTCATCCAACTTCCAACGTTTGAGGTCGGTTACTGTGAAGATCTTTCCACTCGGTTTTAACTTTTCAGCCGGGTGATCCTCGAGCATATCTTCCGCATCTTCATAAACATTTTCTTCTTCATCTTCATTCTCTTCAATATCTGCTTCATCCTCGTCTTCAACATCCTTAGATGCATCTACTGGACTATCTCCAGCCTCTGCCTTGTTGAATACTAACTCATCATCCAATGTTACATTAATAATAGCATCACTTATTTTTGACCTTTTAGATGGTCTCAAGACTCCGAGTTCTTCCTTTTGATCATCATCGTTTCTTTTCAAAACACTATCCTGTGATGAGAGGTCATCCCTAATGTATGGGACGTCTACTTCTTGACTACTAAATGTATGATCTATGTCAAATCTGGAAGTAATCAAACTTGTATTCGATTTAGGTAGTTGTAATTCTTGTCCTTGGTAGTACTTTAACAGTTCCTCCTTGAACACGTCAATAACGTATTGTTCATTGTGTAAAAGAATCATACGCTTGTCTGGAGTGACATTAATATCAATTAATTGAGGATCCACAATGAAATCCAGAACTACAAAGGGATATTGGACATTATTGAATGATCTATAAATTTCATTACAGCATTTCAATAAGCTAGGATACTCAACGGGCCTCTTGTTGATGTATATATATTGTCTATCTTTGGAGTTCCTACCGCATCCAAATGAATTTTTGGATATATAACCTTCCACTTTTATACTATAGTCTATATCCCACGGAAGTATGGCTTCTTGTTCATGTAATCTGGAAAATCGTCTGCTTATTTGTTCTTTAAATGGGTTCAAATCCAAAGTTAAATGAATAGTGTCTAAGATATTACCACATGTAGAGCCAAATATACTCTTTACATTTGTTAAGATTGGATCAGGTTTCCCCTGTGTTACTCTTGTAGCCAGGATAATTGATTTCTTCCCATTTGCTGTTATATTTGTGACAGTGATTCTAATCTTTTCCTGGATCACGGCATAACTTTGTAACAATGATATGGTGTGGGTGAACTGTCTTCTAGCTGTCCTCACAAATTCCTTCCTTCTAACGGGCAAATTATTGAATAAATCCGTCACCTGTACAGTAGTACCTTTATTTCTGGATGCAACAGTTTGTTTTAATAAATTACCCATGGAATCAAATTCCAAACGGACGGCTTTAGGAGCGTTTTGTGTAGTGATCACCTCTAAATGGCCAATGCTACATAATGAAGAAAGTGCTTCACCTCTGAAACCCAAGGATTTAACCCTATAGACATCTTCAAAACTAGAAATCTTTGACGTGCAATGTCTCTTTGCCAAAGTGTCATAATCCTGTGGATCAATACCGTCACCATTATCTGAACATTCGAAGCTGTCTACACCATAATTCTTGAATATAATATCAATTTGTGACGCGTGAGCATCGATACTATTATCCATCAATTCCTTAATTGCAGTGGTTAAATTGATAATGACTTGACCAGAGGTTAACCTCTGCACATCTTCCAGTTCAATTTGCCGTATGTGAGTCATTTATGGGCCTGCTATTATACTCGCTGTCTGCAGTTAAGGTTCTTCTTTCTCAGATCAATGTAAGATATTTCATTCTCATTTTTTGATCTTTAAAGTTAAAGATTAACATAATTTCATTGTGACACTCATAAAAAGGTTTCCAATGAAATATTAGATAGTAATAAATAAGATATATGCAGTTATTAAGTGGCGGATAATTATATATACATAAATGAAAATAATAATAATAGGAAATATAAATAAGAATAAGTATTGCGAATAAAATTTTTGACACATTGAAAGGGCTTAAGTTTAATTTATTCTAAATTAGCAGCCTTCTTCAAGTTCTCGTAGCATAGATAACTGATTGAAACTGCAGGGATAACCTTTGCTAACGTCGGTACTAGTCCCTTATAAAGACCTTGATACCCTTCACGTGCGACAGTCTGTTTGAAACAATCCATGAATCCAGTATAGACATAAGGATGAGCAAAAGTTCCCTGAGCTTGTAATCTGGTTCTTAATAAATTGATTGGATATACCACAGAGGCTCCTACTGAACCACTGAGTGCACCTATTGGTAACACAGCAAGGTTATCTAGTTTCAATTTATCACCGGGGACTCCCATCCGTTTTGCTTGTCGATTGATATACCATCGTTTCAAAGTGCTGAATG
>JAJLXW010000505.1:33260-57768 GCA_030571515.1 Monosporozyma aquatica
CCTATGTCCCACTTAATTATCTTTAGCTTTCTTATGTGGCGACTTTAAAATGACATTATCCGTCATTCTACTTTGTCCCTGCTTCCAGCTATCGAAATCAATTAACGCTTGCATACAACCCCATTCTGTAATTTTCTTACTTAACCAATGTAAATTTACTGGTTTTGTTAAATAATCATTGCAACCAGAGATTAAAGCTTTTCGTTTATCATCAATAGAGTTAGATGCAGTCAATGCAACAATGATAACAGGAGCGTTATTTGCCTTCATCTTCTTTTTCTCAAAATCTCTAATCTGTTTTGCTGCTTCAATACCTGATAAAACAGGTAACTGTAAATCCATAAATATTAAATGTAATCCTCCTTCTTTCCAAATATCAACAGCTTCTTTACCGTTTTTGGCAATCTTATATGATATTTTATGCTTCCGTAAGAATGAACCTAAGATAGCCTGGTTAATTACATTATCTTCCACTACTAATACGTTGATCTTAGGGAACACTTTCTCACTTGTGTTGACGTTATTACTATCAGGATTATTCATGCCAATATTTTCATTTTTAATAATTTTTAGTGGTACTGGGAATGTGGTAGATAACGGTGTTGGAACATTAGATAAGTTGCCAAACTTTCCCAAACTAGGATTACCGTTGCTAATAGTATTTGTAACATTGAGAAACATAGCTTGTGTCTGAAGTGGTTCATTTAATTGTGATTTCTTAAATTCAGTGCCTACAACAGCAGGCCCTACATCTTGTTCACTCAATACTCTTTTATTATGGAACAATGGTGGCTCTGGTATATCAGCTTTAATAGTATTTGTATTGATTGAGCTAGCAGATGATGTAGTGGAATCAGTAGTGGTTCTAGCAAGTGGTTTGGAATCTTTGTCTCTATACAGAATTGATTCTTCCCCGTTGCCTACATCAGCAGAATCCTCATAATCTTCCTTACTGGGCCAATCCTTTTCAGTACCCTCGTTATAATATCCCTTTGGTAAAAGCAAGACACCTTGCCTAGGATACCCTTCAGAGCCATTTTGAGTTATAGCTTCTTCCATTACATCTTTATTGCTATCGGTAGTTGGTTTACCGTCATCACGATCAATTGAAGAAATGCCATCAACTGTGTTACCCATTCTATTAGCTGATTCATTTTCTATTCCATAATGAGGACTTTTATTAGATACGTTATTATCATTAATTTCATTAGGTTCCAACTCTTGCTTGTCAGCTTTTTCGTCCGAGGGAGCGTTCTGAAACAATTGATCTTCCTTCATTTCTAACTGAAAAGTAGAAGATTCTTTGTCATATAAGTTTGAACCAGGGGTACTTGTCAAACGATTAAAAGATTCATTAGAAAGATGTATTTTCTCTAATGAGAGATCTTTATTTGAAAATATGAGTAAAGGTTCTGAAGAAGATTGTTGTCCCAGAGAACCAAATAATTCAAAATAAATATCTGATATTAATTGATCTGGGGAAAATATCACCCTATAAAAATTATCATCCACTTGGTGTACAGTGTAATTTAATTGTTTTCTTAAGGATGCATGAACTGGAAATGAGGGAGAATGAATTAAATTATTTAATTTCCCATATGAGCCTAGTTTGTTGAAATCATTGTTACTGTTTGTTGTAGCGGTGGCGTTTGGAGAGTTGTAAGGAATAGTCAAAGGTGGTAAAAACATGGGAGAATTTTTATTACCACTACCAAAAGAACTTGATAATGGGTGGAATCCATATTTAGGAGGAGGTACAATGCGGCTGGACATGGTTAACTTTGGACTTGACGATGATAGTCTCTGTGGGGAGGTACTTGCTGAAATATCATAATTATATGTAGTTCCTGATGCAGTATCATTTGTACTTGAGCCTAATTTATCCAAAGGCGGAGGTTTCTCTAGTACAGGTGTCACGTTCAGATTATCACTAGACTTGTTATAATTATTTGCATTGTTACTATAGTTATTAGTGGTACTACGAGTATCATTTCTTGAGTTTATGTACACGGGAGACTCAAGTTGACTGTTGTGAGGACTTTCCACCCTCTGAAGTCCTCTACTACTATTTCTATCTCCCACATACTTATTTAATGTCTTTCCTGTAGCGTCTACTGCATAACTACTTGTTCTTGCTACATCATCGTCATTATTAGTGTCCGTAGTATTGGAGTTCCTAGCTTGGTAGAAACCCAGCATAATTGAGGCATTATCATTTTCAGCCTTCCATCGACTCTCATTCAACTTATTTAAGATTTTAGTCTTGAAATCGTCCACGGTATCCATCTCATCATACTCCACCAGTATCGGTTCATTAACAGGATCCGTTGAACAATCTATTCGACACCATATTTTCCTTGAGGTCGCCATATTCAACAGCATACCTCTTGAAGAGGAAGTGATGATCGGGATGGACTGTCTCTTCATTTTGGATAGTTCACGGATCTAGAAAGAGACAGAAAAAGAGAAGTAAAGCAATGAGATGCTTATAAAAAAAATTGGATAATATATGTTTATATTCAACCCCTTGCTGGTTGATCTATGAAACTGGAATAATCAAAGCAAATACTTGACAGATCTTGGAGTGTCGTATTGGGCAGCGTATCTCAGACCCTATCTGAAAAAAAAGGAATGTAAAATAGGGCGAATTTATTAGAAAAGGTCTTTAATGTCTTTTGTTGCTTGACAAAAACCGTTTCTTATTCCGTAACTGGAACTGATGAATTGTACTCTTCTCTGTTTTATTCTTCATGAGATGGCGTGATAGTAGGCACATCGCTCAATCTCTAAAAACCTTTTTCATTCGGCTGCATCTTTCACTTTTTTTTTTTTCAGTTCAACCGGGTAAAATACGCCTTTAATTTATCTTAATACTAATGTAAGAACCAGATCTGGGACTATGAGATCTCGATTAAAATAGGCCCATGTTACCGAATTCTGGAGTGTTCTGTGACGGGGAACTGTTGTTATTAGTAGCTGGACTCATTGCAGTGGCCAGCATGGGGATTGTTGCTCCACTTTCGGCGTTGTTAAAACCTGATTGGTTTCCGAATAGTTCATCCCACATGGATTGTGAAGTTACTTGATACAGTAAGTTCCTCATGTCTTTATCCAATAGAGCAATAGATGTCTTTCTCTGTGCTTGTATAGGTGGGGTATCGTTTATCTGGCTAGGTGGCATGGCAGGGGGATACATGGAAGACATGGCCTCCTCCCGATATGCAGCAGTGTTGCCCTCCAGGGTAGTATTCTCGTAGCTCATAGGGTTCCACATTGATCTGTTGTTATTGTTCATGGCAGTCATTTGCGGGTTCTGCGATAATAAATTATTGTTATTATTATCATTTCCATTTAAGAAATCATCCACTTTACCTAACTCATTAAAAAATTGGTCCAATGGATCAGCAGCAGAGTTTGATACAGCGGCGTTGGGAGCACTATTATAAACAATATCTCTATCAGTTCTTATAATCTTTTTGTCATCACGGTAGACGGGAATATCAGTTACAGGCGCATTGCTTGACATATTTATGGAATTCGGATCAATCTTCTTTATATTCCGTTTCTTTTGGGGCTTCTTCACTACCTGAGGTACATTTGCTGCATACAAAGTCCCAAATCTTAATTTTATAACAGCGGCACATAACATCTTGTAAGTCTTGTAACAATTCTTAGCAGCTTCACATGTTCCTATTAAGTTCTTTAATACATTCAACACCTTCCCTGTATACGTAATCACTTCATTTTCTGAATCATTCTTATCCTTATCTCCCGAATAATAATATATGACATATAAATATGTCATTCCAGTCATAAACATATTATGTGTAGCCACCCACGTATAACTCATCTTCTTTGTATTACAAAGACCATCAAATACGTCAATTGTTCCCTTTGTGCTTTCTTTAACAATACCAAAAGCCCTCTCATCTAAGGTGGGACTTTTTGGTGATAATCCAAACAGAATGGTTTTAGAGTAATAGTAGTTCAAATCAAAGAAAAACGTGTTGAATTTACAATTCATAGAGTCAAATGACTTAGGGACTTCCTCTTTATACCAATGATCTAATTCTGCTAATACAGCTTCTTTCCAAAGGCTCAATTTACTGTATTGCCTGGGTAATTCGGCCCTTGGTGCATATAACACCTTCACAATATTACCTTGTATTCTTCTTATCTTATACATTGCAGTTGCAATCACTTTTGATGATGCAGTGAAACTTATATTATCTGAGTAATCATCGGTCATTGATGGGGATGCAACAATCTTGGAATCATCAAGGAGACTTGGGAACCTTGTTGTGATACTCTCTTCTGGAATACCAAAAGGTCTACCAAAATACGAACATATTTGTCTATCTAAGGAATAAGTACACCAAAATAACCTTCTTCGTAGTTCTCTTTGGAATGCATTATAATTTTGATTCAATTTCTCATCGTGTAATCCAAGATCTACGGTTAATCGAAGCACGGAACCCATTACATACCAAACACCTGGGGTATTAGGTCTCATTAAAGAATATAATACAATTAACAAAGTACCAGCTAAAGTCTCCAACTTATCGGTACTATTGAAAAGGGCTGATCTAAATTGTAATGCTCTTCTCTTAAACGTCACCAGTGTTGTGATATCTGATTTTAATACTTGGGTGGCGTGCCCAATAGCAAAAACAGTATTTAAAAAGAATAAAGGAATCTTAAATCTTGCTGGGACTGATATTTCTTGAAGTTTCTTATATTGTCTGAGATGTTTCAAAGTATCAAACCAAGGCTGTTCTAGATTTGTTCCTCTATATTTTATGTCATCCGGTGTTATATAAATGTCCTTTGGTAACTCAAAGTGGATGTTCAAAGGTGTGTGATCTGAAGCTAAAGAAATATTTGTATTCCAAGGACCATATATAGGCTCAAAATATTTCTTCAGGAAGAATTCACGGTGGAATATAGGCAATTGTGAATTTGTGTCGGTGAAATATTTAACAACCATTTCCTCTGCATCATTTCTTGGGGGTAACCAAAGAGAATCAAAAGTGCTGGTCATCTCTGCTGCTTTATATTGTATTAGTTTCTTCTCTCGTCTCTCAATATCAACGTCTAATTCATCATAGATACTTTCCGGCGAGAAATTTGCTGCTGTAAAGACTAACTTGGCAAAGGATATACCGGAGGAATCACCAAGAAAGGAGGCAGCTGAGTTTGAATCCATATCTTGGAAATGTGCAATATCTCTATTTGGTTCTAGGATGTCAAATTGTCGATTATGTTGTGGATCTATTGTTGTGGGACTAGTATCTGGTAGTTCATTACTTTGGGGTTGATTTGAATGTATTTCTGGGATTGCCGCTTCACCCTTTAATACCTTCCCCCTCTGGATCAAATAATTACCCAAGATTGTATCTATTGGGTAATATCCGCCATTCATTTCTCTACCATATTCGGGATCATAGGGTCGATCCGTACTCATTGCTGGTATATTGAACCGTATGGAAGAAATATCTACATCGTACTCTTGAAGTTTTCTGGCCATAGCCGCTACACGATCTTCTAGAAACAACATATAAGAACGTGGTACATCTTCACCAGTTGCAGCATCTAATGAGACACAGGGTTCGTTAACTTTGGAACAGTTCTTACAACTTGGCAGTTCTTGGTCACATTTAATCTTTTTCACACGGCATCTTTTACATGCTGATTTCGATTTGGGAATCGATTCTGCCACTTTCCGTTTCTTACTGTTTCCAGATCCACTAATATTTTGTCTTGACATTACTGTTTGATCAATTAATATTCTGTTGTAATACTCAGAATAACGGCCTAGTTATACACACCTCTTCTATTGATTTAGTTCTTTGAAGATAATCAATAATCTTTAAAAATTCAATGTTTATAATTTTTTTTAAGCTCATCGATTCTTGAAAGGAATTCCAGTTGACTAAAGGGAAACTTCACTACCAAAGTGGAAAAATTACCCTGGGTGAAAGATGCAAGAAGGGGTAGTGAAGCCCAATAAAATGTCTACCATCAATACGCCGTCAAATCCATCGAAACCAGGTGTTATTCCTTATCAGAGGGTAGATTTTAACGTCAATAATCAGTCTAACAGGCCTGCATTCCCTCAATTCACAAATACTCATGAGGATTTTTATAAACCTGTAGATATCCCCATCAATAAGCGAAACTTTATATATTCTCCATGTTCACCAAATCCTGAATTTACTCGGTTAGGTTATTGTACTACTGAGTATCCGTTCCAGAAACCAGGGTTTAATATAATGGATAGATCTGCTGGAATTTCTGTGAAAGATAAATCGAACCAAACGGTATCAGTGGGGAAGACTATGGGTTGGCGAACTAGTAGATGTGATGTTTGTGTTAAGGAAGGGGTTGCGTACTGGGAGGTACAAGTACTAAAAGGTGGTGCAACGGTTAATGGATCCTCTGCAGGGAACAATTCTCAACAAAAAGATGCCATTGACTCAAGTGCTCACTTACGGTTTGGTATTACAAGAAGAGAAGCAAGTTTAGAGGGTCCGGTTGGGTTTGATTCCTATGGGTATGGAATTAGAGATCAAGGGTTAGAATCGATCCACGAGGGTAAATTGAAACAGGTCTTGGATACAAGTAAATACGTCCTGAAAGAAGGTGACACTTTAAGTTTCATGTTAGGCTTGCCTAAATTTAATGTTCAAGTGGATCAAGCTAAAGAATATACCTTACGAAGGATTAATGCTTTGAGAGAAGTGACATCAACGAAGAGCCATAATTCAACTACTCCCTCGGCGATACCTTTGAACGGATCAAGCGAGGAACCTGCTTCGAAGAGAAGACATAAGATGAATAAGAACACGGATTTCCACCTTGCGTTACTAGAAGATATTAAATATAATGATATTGTGAGAGATCATATTGCTATTAGATATAAGAATCAATTGTTTTTCGAGGCTACAGACTATATTAAGACTACAAAACCTGAATATTATTCCTCTGATAAAAGAGAAAGACTAGATTATTACAATTTGAATGACTCATTTTTATCGGTCTATTTAAATGGTGAATATATTGGTGATGCATTCAAAGAGCTTAATCCCTTCTTACCACCGTTCAGTGAATTACAGTATAATGAGAAATTTTATGCAGGATATTGGCGTAATGGTGAGTATGTCGAAGACCAAGAGATTGAATCTAAATTAAAGAGTGAAAATGATACAGATCATTTATACCAGACATCTAATAAGAGTAAAACTGCTTTGCAGTCGAATGATCATAAGAAAGGCCTATTGTTGCGTAACAAATATGTTAATAATAATAAATTGGGTTATTATCCTACTGTAAGTTGTTTCAATGGGGGAGAAGCTAGTATTGTAACGGACAGGGACCAATTAAAATACTTTGATAAGATCGTACTACCTTCGTCCGATATCAATAAGAATGAGGTAAAGACATTAGATGTTCTTTTTATGGAACAAATTGCAGACGATATCGTATGGGATATTCTTGATGAAGTTGAGGACGAAATCAACGCAAAGAAAAATCATAGAATACCTCAACTGACTTCAATTCCCTCTATTAAACCAGCTAGTCAACATGAATTAAACATAACCTCGTAAAAGGGGAGTTTTTCAAATATTTTCTTCGAGGACAAATATTCGATGCAAGAATATAAGATAAGAAAAGGAGAGTCTTTATGTTTAATTTGTTATATAAATATTGATTATTTATGTATTTAAAGTGGTAAAATCTGTTCCTTTACTGAAACCAAACGGTGTCTTTGGTGTCAAATCAGATGATGTATTAACTGAACTATTATTTGCACTACTGTCATTACTGTCTTTATTGTAATCAATGTCATCTGGTTTACTATCGTCATTTGTATCCACTGTCAATTCTTCATTCCATTCCATTAGTTGAAAGATTAACCCCATATTAGGACTGATATCCTTTGCAATGGATTTTACTCTATTATATGCATCGTTAACATTCATATTACAATAGCGCATGATATAAGCTACCATTAAAGATGCGGATCTAGATACACCACATTGACAATGAATTAAAATCTTCTTATTTTGTAATGTTGCCTTATGCATTATTTCTGTCAATCTTTTCAAATCTTTTACTATCTTAGATTGATGTGACCATTCTACATGATAATACTCTATTTTACCATGGAATTCAGGTGGTATCAAATATTGTAAATTTGGGATTTCTTCCGCTACATTAATGATTAAATCAAAATCCAATATTTCATCCAGGTTAGGTTCAGAATATAAATAAATATTTGGTGGGATCACCAACAATGGGCCGTCTGGGTATGCATCTTTTGTATAAACGTCTTCATATAGTACATCATTTTCATTATCATTATCATTTTTCTTCTTCATGTCTGCATGAATATTACCATTAGTCTCAGGGAATATCCATGTTGTCTTATCATTCTGTTGTGCATATATATGGTGGGACGGTATTAACGGTAACTGTGAGTCTATCTGTAAATTACTTTTGTTACCTCGGGAAACATCTTGTTGTAATGGAGTTGAAGTATCTATTGTTTTAGATCTATTTCTTGAATGCGTTCTTGATATTTGCGTATTCACAGAGAGAGACAAAGAATGGTTTCTATTGTTGGGTGATATGGTACTGTGGATATCTTTCGTAGTTATATTAGCTGCTTTGTATGTTGGTGAAGATATATTCCCATTAAGAGAAATATTAGTAAAATTAAGAGATGAAGGGGAATTCTCAGATGATCGTAATATTTTGCTAGAATATATGGACGCTTCACTACGCCTACTTAGCAATGGAGGCTTGCTTGTAATATTGTGTATACGGGTAGGTACAATGTTATTCATGGTAGTAGCACTTGAGATCGAAGTAGCACTTGTCGGTATTCTATCACTCTTATCAACAGAACTTATCGAAAGTGATAAATTTTTAGTATTCCTACTCTTCAATGATTTCATTTCACTGTCAACTGGATTAGGCCGTAACGATAAATATGACTGTTGGTACCGTTGTTGTAACTCTTGGCTATTCATATTGTTGTTATAAAATAAATGAATCCTCAAAACAACGTGAAGAAGGTCTAACTGTTTATGGTGTCCAACTAGTACTAAAAAAGTATTTTCTCCTTTCTTCGTTTAAAAACCTGGGATGACCTCTTAGAAAGTAAAAATTCCTTCCAACTGAAACGTCTTATTTGGTGTCAACTTCTATTTTTTTTTTTCGAGCTTTATGATGATCAACGAAGTTTAAGAAGAGGTGTTAATATAGTTGTCTCAAACCGACACTGCGTTTCCCAAACTAAGATTGTAAATTTAACCCGGCTGTTCTCTTAATGTTAATAGGAGAACTGAAAAATACCTCTTCCCTTACTCGATGCTCCTCTTGTCGAGCTTGTAATCAACTTAAAACGTAATATATCCAAATTTGTTATTAATCTAATTTTTTCAACACAGTATATGTCCCAAAAGGGTAAGAAAAGGCCATTTTTGGAAACCTGCTACTATATTTGGCCACAATGGATATCACCCAAATAGGAAACAATATAGATAATTGCTTTTAGGAAGGCATCGATCAAATATTGTGAAACAGCAAACTATTAGTTGGAAGGGTATGGTAGTGAAGGAATAGTGGGGAATGATGAGCGATAGGTGATGATGCAGGGGTATGGGGTTATGTATGTATATGTAGCGAGAGAAGAGAGAAGCTCTGAGAATATGGAGATCGGATAATTACATATATAAAAAGTAGATTGAAATAAGTTCCTTATTTCAGAGTAGTTGTGTCAATGCTACTACTGCTTGAGATAAAGATGACGGTTCACCTTTGTTGTTGGAGACAGTGGTTGATTTTTGTACGTTTATAGTACGACTACTATCGAACATCGGGACAGAGTATTTCATAGTGCCTCTAAGTATCAATTCATAGTCATGCTTGATTAATCTCCTCCACTTCATGTTGTCACTAATAGTAGAATTACCTGGTGAAAGGATCTTTAATGATGTGGCAGAGGCTGCGTACCGTCTATTGAAAAAACCTCCTGCAAATGTGAGAGGAGTCTCCATTTCATTTATCGAACCTAAGAACAATGCCTCAGTTTCCAATACTGGCGCACTCTTGGCAAAAACGTCAATATCAATAGTGTCTATGGTGATTGTAAAAAGCCCAGGATTAAAAGCAGATACAGCGATGTCAAATATCAATTCCTCAGCACTGGATATTACGTTATCCAATAAAATGATATTAAAATTCTGCAGTTCTTTGTTCGTGGCTAGCAAGAAGCCAAACAAAAATCCAGTAGCCAACAATACCAACGTTAATATAAAATAAAATACTCCGTTCTTAAACTTGGTAAACGTTGATTTCTTAGTAGTGAAATCATGTGGCGAAAAGTTTAATTGATTTCTTGATAATCTTTTCCTTGCAGAATGTTTTAAAGGTGTATACTCAGTTGGGTATCCGTAGTCATAGTAACTTCCATTTCCATAATTCATATTACTTTTATTTGAATTAGTATTATTTTGACCATAATAAGGAATATGCGGCGAGTTTATATTCGGATGAGATCTGTAATAACCAGTATCCTCATTATACCCATCATCACGGTCTGCATCCAGATCACCATCCTCATAATCAGAAATTTCTGGTCGAGCTTCTAAATCTGCTCTGTGATTATAATAAAATGTGGAATGAATATCATCATCATTATTATTATTATTATTATTATTAACGTTTGTAGTACCCCGTTGGAAGTGTATCTCTTGACCAGGGTCATTATTTCTATTTTCAATATTATTTTTTATAACACTGTTTTTCTTAGGTACATAACTACCTTCATTTTGACTGGTTGACGTATATGGTTCATCTTCGTCTTCCTCCTTAATTGCACTGGTATCATGGATATAATATGTTCCTGGGGAAAGATTCCAATTGGAGGAAATATGGCTACCTGTCGATGCTCTCTTGATATCATTGGTTGCCTCTCCATCTTCATTATATTTCGACCCACGATTAGGGAAATAGCCACTATGATGGTTGCTTGATCGCGGTAATCCCACATCTGAATTCAAATCATCTGTCTGTTCTATATAATCTTCTAAATTCACGTTGTCAGGAACTCCAGAATAACGTCTTAATGGCGTACCATTACTATCAAAAATCTTTGATACTGTGGTTCTTAATACTCTTTTATTCTCCCCATTCTTCTTATTATTACCGTCTTTAACATTAGAGGATAAATTTGATACAGAGTTCTTCATCATAGCCTGTGTCTGGACAAAACCTGAAGGTAAATTACTGTCTTTACCTGGTGCAAACTTATTTAGTGACACTGCACTCATTCTTTTGTCTGGAGATCTATTCTGATGTTGTTCAAACATAAAGGATCTCACAGATTGTATATCATTTTGTCTCTCTGTATTATTTATGGATCTCATACTCGGAATATCGTCATTATGCATGAGGCCAGATGTATTGCTTATGGAATATAAATTATTGTTATTGTTATTGATAGTTGTACCATTCTTGTTGGTAGGAATATTCTTATTTTGATTCCCATTACCTACCGAGGAGGGTGTTGTATCTGTTTCATGTAAAGTCATGACATTATTAGGATTTGCATCGGTGTTCAGGTTGGAAATTGCATTTACAGTAGTTGTATTAGGTAAGTGGTATGATTTAGCTCCTTGTGGGATATGTGATGGCGATGATGGCCCCACTAGAGATGAATGGCTTAATATCCCACCTGTACTAGTATGCCTTGTATTTTTCAATCGATTCATTAATTTTTTATTTGTGTTTAACAGTGGGACACTCAATTTCGTTGTGATCCCATGATTTTTGTTCAAATTTGCATCATTATTAATCTCTGAGGAATGAGGTACATTTCTAAGATCATTTACTTGATTAGTAGAAAGACCCATGGTGCTTGAGTTAGGGAAAATCAAATTCTTGGTAGAATTTGCTGCAGATTCATAAACGAAAGTCTCTTCAGAATCGCTAATTTCATTCTCACCTACTGCACTAGCTAATCTTGCAGCGAAAAAATCCTAATAATTGATTTCTGTCCATTTGTGTCCTCCTCTGGGGTAACTAGATCGGTGTTGGTTTTATTATCTAATGCTACTTTCTTATTATCCTTTGTATATTCCTCTTGGGGGGAAATATTTTTCTTTTCACTAGGGTGAGAATCTTTACCTTCCTTATTTACTGATGGTACCATAATTTTCTTTTCAATCTTCTCATGGGACAATTTGTTTTTCTCTGGATGCTTGGTCTCTTCGTTAACATTTTTATTTTCATTTAACAATAGATCTCTTGAGTTCATTGAGGACATTACTGGCCTTTCCATGATTTTACTCGCAGGCCTTGGATCAATTGATTTGTTATAAGGTTTCAAGTCAGTGTGTGATTTAATATCTTTATTTTCTAATCCATTACCTCTATTCATTTGGAATAATGATGATTTCTCATGGTTAATCATCTCACTAGTTTCCAAATGGTTAGATCGCAAGGACATTGGAGTTATTTGTTCTTTATTGACTCCATCCCTGGTATCTTCTGTCTTCTTTATATTATTGCTGTTATTATCTGGATTCAGATTGTTTAACACGTCTTGTGAATCAACAAGTAATGAACTTTTTTTATTCTTTAGGAAAGAGTTATTATTATTGTTATTAATATTAATATGAGACGGTATAGGCAATGGATTATCATCAATCAGACTATTTGAAGAAGATTTTTTAGATGAATTATTGACAATTATTGGCGGTCTAGTCAAGGCTCCCACCTCGGAAGTAGTATTCTCCGTTAAGACATTTGACACATGTGGTAAATCCTGTTGTCGCGTACCTGTTTCTCGAGTAGGTGCCGCTAAGAAGGGGATAGTTTCTTGTGATGTATATCCCTCGCTAGTCGGCATGAGTTGTTCATCCTGTGACATATTATTTGAAATAAAATGAGTTGGTAATTCTTCATTCCCACTTCGTATTGGTGTTAATACACTATTCACTTCGCTGTTACTCGCAGTGGTGACATATTGTGGTAGAATATTTGTGGACTCAGTATTAACTGTTTCTGCTTCCACAATAAAACTTTTCTTCTTTTGATCCTTTTTATCATTCTTAGCATTATTCTTGGCGTCTAATTTGGTTCCCTCTTTATTGTTATTATTATTATTATTATTATTATTCTTATTATCTGCGGTGGAACTTTTATTTACATTGATCTCTTGCGGGTCGATATCGTTCTGCGCGTGTAGACTCGACGGCATATTCAAATTAGAATAAACGCAAAGTGAAGGGGGATAGACTCCAGGGGATGATAATAATATTGATCCAAAAAATTATTTAAAATTTAACACAGATGATATTCAAAATTTGACACTGATTTTGCCCCTATCTTAATGTAAATAATTGCTCCTGTCCTCTTTACCCAACAGTATGAATAATTAAATCTGGTATTGAATACAGAAAACAAAATATCTTGGGTTAATATTGACGGGATAGTATTCTGTTTTAATGGTTTTATTATCTGTCCTTTAAAGTTTAAAGTTTAAACTGTTCTTGTTGTATAGAAATCAATTTTTAGGTTTCCAGAAAAAGCCAGAAATTTTTAATAGGGCTTTGACAAAATATGCCCCCACTAAAAAAAAGAAAAAGGTAGGGCAACGGGGTAAAAGCAAGCCAGCCCTAGGGTGCATATGCCAACCCTAATTTCCCCCTCTCAACAAATCAACGCCAATGAAAAATTTCACAGCCAAAAAAACCAGAACGAAAAACCCGGTGTTTTCCATTTTTCATTCTTTTTGTGACAGTTATAAAAATGACGGAATTAAAGATTTATATATAAAGGGAGGCAATCCTTCTTGGTTGCAAACTTCTATTGATATACTGAATATTGTTAATTAGTTAATATAATATAGAAGAAAAATAGAGCCAAAAATAAGAAAATTACAATTATTATGTCCACACTTGCCATTCCTGTTCCTGTTGATACTGAAAAGCCTGCTTCTCCTCCATTTTTCAGTGATATCTTCAAGGATACCAATGATTTATTAAATAAAGATTTTTATCATGCCAATCCGTTATCTTTAGATATCCAAACCGTGGCTACAAATGGTGTAAATTTCAATATTAAAGCTAAACAATTGGTCCCACAAGGTCCATTAGTGACTAATTTAGAGACTAAAGTGAATGATTTGAAAAATGGTCTTATTTTAACACAAGGTTGGACAAATGATAATAAATTAAATACAAAATTACAATTTGATAAGATTACACCAGGCTTAACCACTGAATTAAATACTGTTTTCAATCCAAATACAATCTTCCGTATGACTGAAGATGATGAGGGGAAAAGAATTGGTGTGGGGAACGGTGAAGCAGTGGATTTAAATATTAAATTTATTCAACCTTATTTTAATGCTCGTGGGGTATTTAATTTTGTTTATGGTGGTGTTCCTAAATTTGTGGGTGATTTCACTTCAACTTATGATAATGTTATTGTGGGGACCCAAATTGGATATAATATTTCTCGTGGGTCAATTTCTGATTATGTTTTTGCTTTAGCATATAAACAAGCAGATTATTCTCTGGGTGTTCAATTAGATAATCAAAGAGTTGCTGCAGTGTCCTTCAGTCAACAAGTTAATAATCAATTGAGTCTAGGTTCTCGTGCTATCTTGAATGCGTTAGTTAATAAATCAAAAGTGAATGTGGAATTTGTGACTAAATATGTCCCTGATAAGAACACTCAAATTAAAGCTAAGATCACTGATCTAGGGCAATTATCCATTGGCTATAAACAATTATTAAGGCCAGGTATCACTTTAGGTGTCGGTACCTCCTTTGATGCTATGAAATTGAACGAACCAGTCCATAAAATTGGTTGGTCCTTATCCTTCAATTCGTGATAATATTATATGTATACATGTATGTGTCCCAAAAAATGTTTTAATACTTATGAATATATATATATATATAATATAGTGTATATATTAGTTTTTATATTCGAATGAAATCAGGTAATTTATTCTTATTTACAATTAAATTAGTTTCAAACATGGTAATAAATTCTAGATCTGTTTCTTCTTTCATTCCACCCGAAAAGATACCATATTCTTGATATATTCCGGCAATGGACCAACCTTGCAATAATTTCCGTATTATCCCTACCACGATCCCCACTCTATGTTTCCCCTTATTGGAATGAATTAAAATAGGATAATTATCAACATTTAATATAATATGTAAAATTTGATCTAATTTCTTTTGTATATCAGTATCTCTGCAAGATTCCATACCAATTTGTATAAAATTGATTTTCTCCCTTTGTAAGAAATCAATATATTCCCTTGAAGTATCTTCTTTATCACCTACATATATTATAGTTTGTAAATTTAATCTTTCTTTAATGAAACGATAATTGATGGGCATCGGATACCCGGATCTGTATAGGGAAACATCCGTAGATATGACGGGGGAGAAATTCAACGGTGGGATATAGTGTGTAGATGCCATGTTCATTTCCCCTTGGGTTATTATGTATATTCATTCACCTTTCATATATTATGTTCAGGACCACCAACATAAGTAAAAAGTGAATATTAATTCAGCTATAGTAATAGTAATAATAATAAAATTGGAATTTCCCACAGAAAAATGAAAAATGGCAAAAAAATGAATGAATTTCCCGATCGGGACACACTACCGGATTAGGAAACGGTGTCAATAAATTGCAACCTGCGTTTTTCCCCTTTTGGGTAATAGAGTGCCTCGAGGATTAATCAATTTTTCACTTTGAGCCTTTCCAAGTGACAGCTGCTGTTTTCACCTGGTAATGTTGTTGATGATGAGTTGGTATTTCAGCACTCGGTTCTTTGGTGATTTGGTATTCAAGAGGAGAGTATAATCAAGCAAGAAGAACACACAAGAAAAAGAAAATATGGTACAATTGCTAAGAGAAAGAGACCTACCCAATCTGCAATCATCACTGTTCGAGTCAGTCATCACCACGACCTCCCAGACCAGCTCTGCTGGTGCCACCACTAGCAGTGTTGCCACTCCCACATCCATCCCCGTCTTGACCTCGACGGTTTATGTGCTCGAGATCACGCCTCCTGCTGCAAGGGACAATCCATTTATTTACCACACGGGGAATATGCCAGATGGTACTGTATTTATTGCCGTTGGGGCCATAGTGGGACTCATTTTTATAGCTATATTGATTTGGTGGTGTATCACTACATTTATCTCATATAAGAATACTAAAGAAGCTAATGCTTTATTAAATCAACATACTTACTATAATTTAGAAAAGGCTCCCTTAAATGATCATCCTTTTAATAATGACAACAACAGCAACAACAATAACAGAATTGTGTCGGATTCCTCATCAATGGGGAAGAGTAATACAGATTCATATGAATTCGAAGAAAAATATTTACATAGGGATATGGCTTTTGACAATGGCGAAAATGATTTCGAATTTGGTTTGCGTCCCGAACACCAACCTTTCAGTATAATCCAACCAGATATCAACAGTAACAGCAACAATAATATGTATTTCAGACAATCTTTGTTCATATCACCCACATTACAAATGGCTCAAAGATCACAGGACATATATCAGACACCAAGAAGAAATTCAGCAATCTCTCTAGATAGACCTGAATTGACTGCGTCCCCAGAGAGGAAGAAGAAAGCGAGATCAAAACATAAGAGAAATCAATCCTCTTTGGGACTCTTATCTGCATCCCCATCCAAATCTCAACTAGATTTATCCACAAAGGCTAACCACCGCAAATCAGCCTCTGTTTATCTAAATGATATGCTTTCTGGTAGTATTGACTCATCCAACATATAAATACACCCATATACACATACCGATATATATATATATTAGCAGTTACTTTCAAATATATTCTCTTTAATGTTTACTTTTCATTAAAGTGAAGAAAGAATTTTTCACTAATAAATTTGAAGAAAAACGTTTAATAATATATATACCTCTAGGAAGTGTTTTATAAATTTACCCCCAGTGAGAAAGTAGTCAATTACTCATCGTCCCACACCAACATCTCTGCGAATGCCATCAACACCAATGTCTAGAGATTCTTCACTACCACCATTGAATGTTTACACCATTCATGATCCACCATTATTCACTGAGCCAGAAAAGTTTATTCCTCTCGGGCAATTTGATTATGCGACTCCCATTGGAATAGATTTCGGATCATATAACTTAAGAGCAGGGTATATGGGACTAGACATACCAAATTTTGTGTTCCCCACAAAATTGACAAGACATCGTGATAGAAAATTGAGTAAAACATTCACTTTTGTCGGGAACGATACAAGATTAGATCAAACTTTAAGATCTCAATCAAAATCTCCCTTTGATGGTAACATTATAACTAATTGGGATTATACAGAGGATATCCTAGAGTATACTTTCCATCATTTAGGGGTTGCACCAGATAATGGGATACCCAATCCATTATTAATTAATGAAAGACTGGCATGCTTACAATCACAAAGAACAAATTGGTATCAATTATTATTTGAAACTTTTAACCTCTCTCAGGTCGCCTTTGGTGTTGACTCTTTATTTGCATATTATGCTAATAACCCGGAGGGTAATTCGGATGGGATTATTATCAATTGTAGTCATGAAGAGACAGATGTGATACCAGTTGTGGAAGGTAATGCTGTACTCACCGAGTGTAAGAGGATTAATTGGGGTGGGAGATACTCTGCAGAATTTTTAAGTAATATTTTGACTTTGAAATATCCTTATTTCCCTTCCAAATTATCCGGATTCCAATATGAAGACATATATCATAATTTTTGTTACACTTCTGATAATTATATTAAAGAGATTGAAAATTATTTAACTTTATCTGTTTTAGAAGAGAAAGATATTATCCTTGAAGTACCTTTCACCGAGGTATTACATCCAAAGAAAACTGATGAAGAATTGAAAAGACAAGCTGAGAAGAGGAAAGAAACTGGGAAAAGATTACAAGAACAAGCTAAACAGAAAAGAATGGAACGTTTGGTTCAAAAGACAGAAGAATACGAATATTTCTCACGTGTAAGGGAACAATTAATAGGCCAGCCGAAGAAAAATATCTTATCTGTATTACAAAATGCTGGATTCGATGATGAAGCAGATTTTAAGAAATATATGCATAACCTAGAGAAATCTTTGAAAAGGGCGCAAATTTTGGAAGCTGATGAACATGATGATCATGACGAGTCAGAGAATAAATTTGATTTGATTGATAAACCTGATGAAGAATTAAATGAAGAACAACTTAAAGAGAAAAGAAAACAAAAATTCCTTAAGGCAAGTTATGATGCAAGACAAAAGGCTAAAGAGGAAAAAGCTCGAATTGCCAAATTAGAAGAAGAGGCAAGAATTAAAGATCAATTATGGCGTGAAACAAACTTAAATAGTTGGATTAAGGATAAGAGAACTAAATTAAATACTTTGATTAAGAAACGTAAGGATAAATTGAAATTGAAAGATGAAATGAAGGATCGTAAATCTCAACTGGCACAGAACAGAATGAAAAATTTGGCTAGTCTTGCTGATGATACTCCACGTTCAAAGAGAAGTAGACATCAAGCTTCAATTGATAACGATCCAAACGATACCTTTGGTGCTAATGATGAAGATTGGCAAATTTATAATGATATCACTCAAAATCCCGAGGCATTTGATGAACTATTAGAAGATGAATATAAAGAGATTGTAGAATTAGAAGGGAAGTTGTTGGAATATGATCCTAACTTCACTGAGGAAGACACTTTAGATGCACAGTATGATTGGAGGAATTCTATTTATCATCTTTTCTTAAGAGGACCAAGACCACATGATAGTGAAGATCCACACCAACAACATCAAATACACCTTAATGTGGAACGGATCAGAGTTCCAGAGGTTTTATTTGAACCCACTATCGGAGGAGTCGATCAGGCAGGTATTGCCGAGTTATGTGAAACCATCGTCACTAAAAAGTTTGGATCTAAACCTAGTAATATAGGCGATCTGTCGTTAAGAATGTGCCAAAATATATGGTTAACAGGCGGTAATGCCCAAATTCCTGGTATGGAAGGTAGAATTGTGAACGAATTTACCAGTTTTCTACCGTCCAATACCCCCATTAATGTCAATGTATCTTCGGATCCATCATTAGATGCATGGAGGGGTATGTCTAAATTTGCACAAAGTGAGGCAGCTTTTAAAGAAGCCATCATTACAAAGAAAGACTACGAAGAATTTGGCCCCGAATATATCAAGGAACATAAATTGGGTAACTCCAAGTATTTCATATGAACAAAGACTAATATGTAAAGATAAAGTATAATATATACAAAAGACGTTTCTTACATGTAAGTATATAACAAAATCTATGCATTTGATTCCTTCAAACAAATAAAGCATTTTTTTATTAATAATCTTTACTTTTTATTATTGCGCGGTTATAATATACAGTTGTTCTGATTTAATATATAAGTTTATATTTAATGATAAATGGGTGTACGTGTGTCTAAATGGTTTATAGAAATTTCTTATTTGGTAGCCTTTGGATTCTTACCTTTCTTTAATAGACTAACCTTTTTGGATTTATCGATATATTTGGAATCTTCTTCCTCGTCGAATTTAGAGAAATCTGAATGGATAATACCTTCTTCAGCAGCTTCTTGTCTAGCAGCCATTTCTTTTTCTCTTGGAGAGGCTTGGTTATCATCATGTGGAGATGGACCAATCTTTTGGAACTTGGCAACGAAGAAACCATCAACATTATATGTATGTGGATAATATCTTCTGGTTAATTTTACACTTGGGTGGAAATTCTTACCTCTATAACTGGTGAAACCTTCTTTACCAATTAATAATCCAGAATCTACAAGTTTAACGTTTGGTCTTTTCCTCAAGGCATAATCAACTACAGCTTCATCTTCTTCTACAGCCACTGAACAAGTAGAATAAACAATCACACCACCTTTCTTGGAGTTACAATCCACGGAATCAATAGCAGATAAAAGTAGTTGTTTTTGTAGATGTGGAATTTGGATAAAATCCTTTTCTGTACGTGATACTTTAACGGATTGATCTTTACCAATAACACCTGTACCAGAACATGGTGCATCTAAAAGAATTCTATCGAACCCACCAATAACTTTTGGAAACTCACGAGCATCATAATTACAGACAATAGTATTGGTACAACCAAGACGATGAATATTGGCAATTAAAGACTTAGTTCTGTTCTTATTGGCATCATTGGCAAAGACACAACCAGTGTTCTTCATCAAAGCTGATATATAAGTGGTCTTACCACCTGGAGCTGCAGCCATATCAAGAATACGTTCATTTTCTTGAGGATCTAAAGCAATAACGGGAAGGAAAGATGAAGCGGCTTGTAAGATGTAATGCCCAGCTAAATATTCTGGGGTGGCACCGATTGGAACCTGAGAATCGAAAATTTGCAAACCTACTTTAGTCCAATTACCAATTGGTTGTAAATTGACACCTCTATTGACTAATGATTGAGCTAAATCTCTTCTTCTTGTTTTTAGAGTGTTAGTTCTAATGGTGATTGGCCTAGCTACTTCATTGGCTTCGAAGAATTCTAAAGCTTCTGATGGAGAGAAAAGATTGAATAATTTCTCAGCTAATAATGGAGTGTAACCAAAATATTCACAGATGTCTCTTAGCAATCTATCAACATATTCTGCCCTGGATCTACCCTCGGCACCTAAATGTTTAAAATCTTCTAACACTTTAACAATTTCAATGATACGAGTTCTAATGGCAGTTAAGTTTGGAGCCTCTCCGGCTAAAGCTTCTTCTTCTTCAGCAGATGGAAGGATATCAGCTCTTGGTTGGACTTGATGAGATTCTAGCAATTCAGCTTCAGCTTCTGCAGCCTCTTCGGCTTCCTCTTCATCCAATTGCTTGGAGAGATATTCCATGTTTGCTGCATTTAATTCTTCTAATTCCTCTTCATCTTCACCTTCATCATCTGAAAACATTGGTTTAACATGTACATCATCGTCTTCATCATTTTCATACTCTTGTTCTAAATCAAATTCGTCTTGTAAATCTTCGTCTTGTTCTACTCCTTCTTCTTCCTCATCATCGAATAAAGATTTTTTAGCATTAGACAATTCTTCTAAATCAACTTCTGGTAAGTTATCAACATCATCTTCTTCCTCTTCAACCTCACGCTTTGTTTGCTTCTTGGCCTTCTTAACGGATTTTCCAGTAGATTTTTCAATGTCGTCATGAGCTGGACGACTTTTCTTCTTATTTTGTTTTTGTAATTCTCTTTCTTCTTGTCTCTTTAGTTTTCTTTCCTTTTTTGCCTGGAATTCTTCAAAGGATGGAGGGTCAACTTGCTTGTTCTTATGACGTCTGGAACCCATTATTTTAATTTATTAAGTTACGGGAGCTTTAAAAGAGTACAGTGACTGAGGGGGACTGGGAGGAAAGGTGTCTACTATTAAACACTACACTATACAACACTTTATCTTCAACTCGTAATGTTTGAATTTTTTTTTTGCGATGAGATGAGATGAGCTTCAAATTTTTATTGAAATTTCACAGAACAAAAAAATTTTCCATCATTGCAAACGATCTCTAAGGCCTTTATTATAGATGGGTTCCTCTGCTTTAGAGAAGAAGGAATGTTAAGATTGCTTCCACAGTTTGATTATCATCTCCATCATTGAAATCAGAACCATTGATATAGTTATAAAAAATGAAGATGGATCCTCAAAGACATATCTGTTGGAACCAGCATGTTTTAATTACCTTACCTTCTGAAAAATCTAAGATTGCTGAATTAAGACCAGATGGAACTATATCATTGGGTAAGTTTGGTGCCTTCCATGCCAATGATGTGGTCGGTTACCCATTGGGGACTAAATTTGAGATCTTTTACGATGAAGAGACAGAAAAATGGAATGAAACAGAGAAGAAATTGAAAGGTGGTAAAGAAAAGAATCGCACTCCAGTAGGTAAGGTAAAACTATTTAATAAACGGGAAGCAACACCCACAGATGAAGGTACGGAAGATTTTGATGAAGATTTACCTGCTGATACTGTCAATGTTAACGAATTCAACGTGATGAGTAGTGAAACGAATAAAGATTTAATTAATATGGGGAATGATATTCAAAAGATGAGTACCGCGGATATTGAAGAATTGAAACAAAAGAGTATAACTAGTAAAGAAATTATTAGTCAAATCATTAAATCTCATGGTTCCTTTGATAAGAAAACCGTTCATTCTCAAGCCAAGTATTTAAAGAGAAAACAAAAGAAATTTGATAAAAATTTCACTATAGAATATTTGGATGGTTCTGCTTTATTGCAATATCTAATCGATAAGAATGATATTCAACGTATTAATTAAATGTCAGAAGAGACTATGGGGATGTTATTGAATCTGGGTAACATTAGATCCAACGGTAACTATCTTTGTGTGGATGAGACCGGTGGATTATTAGTATATTTTATGATGGAAAGAATGTTTGGTGGTATTGAAGATAGTGAACAAAATCAAGGTAAAATTGTTGTGTTACATGAAAATGAACATGTGAATCTTGATCTCTTAAAATTCTCTAATTATTCCGAAGAATTTATTAACAAACATATTATCACAATTCCACTGTTAGATTTCTTTGAGCCCTTAACAAAGGAGGAGATTGAATCTAGGTTCACACCACTGCCTAAGGAAGAAGTTTATGAATTGAAGGCCAGTAAGAAAAATTCCTATTACCGTAAATTAAAATGGCAAAAGACTCAATTGGAATTATTAGGGTACATCAATGAGATGGAATATGATGGATTGATTTTGGCTACTACCTTACATTTGCCTGATTTAGTGAAACGACTATCTGACCATGTTCATGGTTCTAGACCTATTGTTTGTTACAGTCAATTTAAAGAGATCTTGTTAGAATTGTCTCATTCATTATATGATGATTTAAGGTTCTTGGCACCTACAATATTAGAAACACGTTGCCGTCCATATCAAACTATACGGGGTAAATTACATCCATTGATGACTATGAGAGGTGGTGGTGGTTATTTAATGACATGTCATCGTGTTATTCCAGTGGATCCAAGCACAATTCCAGTTCCTAAACCAATAATCACTGAAAAGACTACTTCGACTATAACATCAACAACAAAATCAAAAGCATAAACTCATGGGGAACCTTTTCCTATTTAATATTATCACACACATTCATTTTATTTATTTATTGTATAACTATTTGTCCAAACTTTCGGAATATAGATTTCATTTTCGGTATATATCCATAAACGCATCTTAATTTACCATTTGAATCAAATTTTATCCCCAAGGACCATTTATCTGGGTAGTTTGAATTTAGATTAATTCTTTCCAGTTCCCTCTTTATATAGTGGAATTGCTCGAAGGATCCTAATTCATATACAAATGAGTTTGTATGTGGGATCCAGGTAGTGATTAAATTTTGATAAAATTCTAAGTTACCAATTAAAGCTAAATGAGGTTCATATTTCTTGACTGAGTCTTCTACCTCGGTGATAAAAGACTGTTCAGAAATATATGGGGGATTACATGTCAATATATCAATTTTGTCCTTTGATCCAATGGGTGTAAGACATTTTGTTGGATCTATGGTTAAGATATTTGCACGTTGAATATAGAAAGGAGTATATGGGTGTTGTTTATTCCCTCTGTGTAGATGGTTATATACAAGATTACGATGGGTTAACTGTAGGGCAAAGGGGGAGACATCAATGGCATACACGTTATTAAAGATTGAATTTTTTCTTGTCATCTTTAGAAGTAATAACGGTATACATCCCGAACCAGTACATAAATCTATCAATTCTAATTTAGTTTGACCACTGTTTAAAATAGATTTACCTAGATCATAAACCCATTCTTCAGTTTCCCAACGTGGGATCAAAACATTAGGTCTACATAATATTTTCAAAGAACCAAATGGCTGCCAGGGAAGAAGATATTGTAATGGGACATTGTTCTCCAGTCTCCATTTACATAATCTCACCCATTGGGCGACTTGCTTTGGATGGAAGTTGCGAACGCTAAGCGGAGCCTTCTGGCGCTGCTGGCCTTGGCAATACTTCCATAACCAATATGTCTCCCTGACTGTATCATACTTCTGTGCTGAATTGGACTGAAGCAGTCGCCGCACTATTGTACCCGTTGGTGTCCTGGGCATCACTTACCTTATCTTTTCCCTCACCCTTGCCTTGTCTTCTATCTGTCGATAAATATAAGTACTCCTTCCAATAAATAGCTTTAGATTCCATCGAAATACTTTCGGCGGCTAAAAAATTCAAACTACCCGGACTTTATCCGGTGGTAGCGCCGAAAATATTACACTTGAAAGAATTTTTTTTCTGAAAATTTCTTTTTGTTTCGATGGCTTTTTTTTTTTTTTTTTTATAGGGAAAAATTTTAAAAAAAATTTTT
>JAJLXW010000505.1:64915-77659 GCA_030571515.1 Monosporozyma aquatica
GATAGAGCACAAGAAGTTGAATTAGAATACACAGATTCAAACGATTTTGATGAAGATAATATTTATATCAATGAAGAAACAGAGACAGGTAGAGAAAGAGTGATAATATCGCACCCACCATCACAAAGAATCGTCCCACCTTTGAATTTTTGCCCTGTCGAGAGATATCTATATAGATCCGGTCAACCTTCTCCTGTTAACTTCCCATTCTTATTAAATTTAAACTTAAAGACTATTATTTGGTTAGCTAATGAAGAACCCCAAGATAACCTATTAGAATTTTGTGATAATAATAATATCACTTTACAATTTGCTGCTATCAATCCAGATGGTGGTGAAGATGATAATCCATGGGATGGGTTAACTGAACATTCGATCATTAATGCATTAAGAACCATTGTCTCTGCTGAACATTATCCATTACTTGTATGTTGTGGGATGGGGAGACACAGAACAGGGACTGTGATAGGATGCTTAAGAAGAATCATGGGTTGGAATTTAGCTAGTGTTTCAGAAGAATATAGAAGATTTACTGGGAGTAGAGGAGGTAGAATTCTTGTGGAATTATTGATTGAGGCATTCGATACAAATTTAGTCGAGATAGACAAGGAGAAAGCTCCTATATGGTTACATCCAGCTCTTTGACAGAGTACTTATATGCCTATTTACATGGTGTGTTACATTGAGATAGCTAATATGCCGAGGTTGTCTTGGAAGTTGATAGAACGAAGAAAAGTATTAACCAGTCAGGAAATGGGTTCAAGTCACTGGCATGTTAAGATACGGTGTGTAGGAAAAAAATTATTATTTCTAGAGAGCATGTATGACCATCCCTTTATAGATTACTGACAATATGGTAGAAATAGCAATATAAAGTGAATCTTGCGAGAGATTTATTGATTGTTAATTTTAAAGATTATGTAGATATAGTTTGATATATTTATGTAAAACTAACAAATGACTATTTGAGAACCGGTAATTTAGGTTTGTTTCCTGTTAAGTGTTATATAGATAGAATTTGGCTAAGACTCGGTTTGCCGTTTACTCCATTTGGGAATTTATCCTACTATTACAATATTTTATCTGGAGGAAGAGGGTTTCTTATCAAAACATTGTCCAATAATTAAAAGATTACTATACAGATTACTCCTTATCACAACATTCTTTCATTATTCTATGGTACAAAGTAATCTTCTAAATCGTCATAAAGGGAGACAAGTTTTCCCAAATGTTTTTAACTTTTTGGGATTGAATTAATAAATTTAGAAGGAATACAAGTAAAGAAGACAATAACAAAAAGTTGAAGCTAAACGGTAAGTTAAAATTGGAGTTCTCAACCTCTCAACCCCATACAACGCCTTCCAATTATCTGACAGAGCTGGGTCACTGAATAAACAACCTCTTCTTATGTGAATTTGTAATGCAGGAAAAAAAAAAAGATTATAGAAACTTCAGAAAATAGTGGAATTTATCAAGGAAGTTCTTTCTATATATGTTCACCCTAATAGAACTTCGCACACTTCTTACCTATGTTGAGAATTATTACTGTAACATGCAAATTCTTTCGAAAAGCTGAATAAATACTAATATGTACGTCTAATTATGATACTACTATACTCTGATAGGAGGTATATAACATACTTACCATACCAAAAAAAATTAAAAAATAGTCAAACAGTATTATCATTTTATATTTCCGATCAGTAGAAGAAGTTGGCTCCACTAAACCAGTAGTGTAACAGCGTAAATGCAATATTGGAGGAATCACATATACCAAAGGTAAACAACAAAAGGATCCCACGATAGCCACTACTTGATCTAAATAATCAATGCCAAAATATGCATATGTAACTACGAGAAATACAATAATGGATCTTACTAAATTTTTCCACCACTTAACTTTCCAGTCTAATTTACCTGAATTTAATCTATAAGACACATTAGATGAATTATTACCCGTAGCCTTATCAGAATATATTTTAATAAATTTGGGGAAAAATTTATCTTCGATAATCTTGATGGCTGGAAACAATTGTAAAGGTGTAGATAACATTATTGCTAAAGAGTACAATAACTGGATAATATTAACAAATATATCTTGTTGCGGTAAGTTTAATAATATTACTGTCTCAACTTGGGATCCATATACCATGTAACCAATCGACCCCATACCAATGAATAAAATGGTCACTACAAGGATAACAGATCTCAGTACGTTGGGAAACAGCTCAGGTTGTTTCATAGATTGTTGAACGGGTATAATTAAGCCTATACCCTCAAATGCAAAAATTGCGGTACCAATAAATAATGGCCATCGTTCTGAATTAACACCATATATGATATCATCCATTGGTTGAAATAATAAATCAAATACCCAACGTTTGAAGAAGAAAACTACAATGATGACTAACCCAAAGAGAATACAAAAATTAGACAACAAAGCCGGGAATGATAGCCTTGACACATTTCTCACAAAGGAAATAGGGATAAATACTAATAATTCGAAAACCATAATAAATCCTAGGCCGACATTTCTGTGAAATACATTGGCTATAAATGCAGCTAGATTCTTTGCAGTAAAAATCATATATGCCCCAGCAAATCCAATTTGTGTAGACCCTAAAGCTAATAAAATTAATATTCTTAACCATGGCCCATACAATTCTAACCCAATATCACCAAATGAGGAGGCTTTAGTCATTTCTTTAGCTTTAATAAGAATGTAATAACACCAATAGGAGTATATACCAAAAAATACTAGCATACCCATACTGAAAAGTAATCCACCATTAGCAAATGCTTTGGGAAGAAATAATACCCCAGTACCAATAAAAGATTTTAATAACAATAGGAAAACTTTTTTGGTAGAAGCAGTACCTTTGACGGCAGCCATTTGTAATTTTATAGCTTTACTAGTAATGGGAAGTAAATTAGCCTCCTCATCCGATATTGTAGGAGTTGGCTCATCCGAAAAGAAATCATCTTCAAAGGATTCCCCTGCAAAATGACCATATATATATAGGAATTCCAAGAAATTTCTGGTAAGGAATGGGACATCCTCTAAAGCATCTCTCCCTGATGGATTCGCGTCTTCCTCTCCATCGGATTCGAAGGGTGTCTCTGAAATTGCCTCTCTCTGTGTAGTCCCATATGCGGGGCCATTCCTACTTAAGATAGAAGCAGATGAGGATCCCCGTTCAATTCTTATCTTGTTAACAATATACTCTCTTCGGAACCCGCCGGGGATGTTTAGCCCACTGGCAGTAGATTTCCTTCTATTTCGTTCTGCAGTTAATTCAATATCTTCCAACGTCTTAGTTTTATGCTTAGCTGCTCCCTGAGATGCTAGCTTGTATATGTCTCTGGTGATATCACCTGCTGGACGTTGTAAATTTGGATCACCAATAGTAGAGACTTTCTTTATTTCAGGCGATGAAACGGGGATGACATTGTTGTTATTCTTCCGTGATTTAAAGTGACTTGACAGGAAGTTTTCCTTAAGACTGTTTATTATCTCTTCTTCCTCTTGGTCATCCTGGGTTCTAAAATCTGGTGATTTGATGTCCATCAACAAGTGAGGGTTCATTCTTTTCGAATTATTATTGATAGATACTGATGTCCCTAATAATCCACAGTCTACCGACCCTCTTCGAACAGAACTTCGTCTGCTTGCTAACGATTGCGAAAGAGCATTATGTGATCTATTCCTGGTATGTTGTGGTATCTGGATATTCTGGCTTCGGACAGACATTGGACCGGCTGTATCATTTGATGTTATATTATTCCTTTCTGCATTGATAACAATAGATGGAACTGGGATTCTTGAGGACATAGACTTATACTACCAAAGTTCCTTATAATATAGATTAGGATCTGTGGCCCCTTATAATCCCCTTTTGCTCTTCTTCTTCAATTTGGAATCTTGTTATCTTATCAAAGAGAATTTCAAATTCGATGATCTCTTCCTATCTCTAAATTGCAGAATTTTCAAGTAATAAGATGATCAACCTACTATGATAAAAGAAAAGACACAATCATGTAGGGTTCATCATCAATAAAGTGTTAACATATCAATTGATCACCTATATTACAAATGGTATTCTTTAGATAAACCTATATAACTCCTTCTATCATTTCTGTTTAAGTATTTGACATGAAATCGAAAATGCTACCCATATCGACATAACGACGACCACAATTATTCAAGTACTTCTCTACTACACCTTTATTAATGGAAAATAATTCTCGATTTTGCTCCGTCAGGGCCATAATAGATGAGTCGGTTAACGAATCCTTGGGGAAATCTCGTTCACCCTCATGATATAATGGTTTCAACTCTTGTTTCTTGTTTTTATCACAATCGAATAGCGATTCAAAGTATAGTAATTGATTGTACAACTGTTTATCTGAGTATCTATAACTCATAACACCTGTACAACCTTCACGAAGACAACGTTTCCCGAACACAGAAATCTGTCTAGTGACGTTACCACATGTAATATCGTCACATACCAACCAGCCTGCATAGTATAGCGAAATATGGGCTCTTATCATTGATTCTAATTGACAACTTAGTTGTAATGGACTGAACAGATGTTCACATTTCTTACATTGAAGACCGTTGTAAGTCATTTGATAGTGATTCGATGCCACAATACCACCGAATGGGAAAGATGACATACATTTTGGACAGTTTAATTGTAAATTTGTAGCATCTTTAAATCTTTCCATATCAGATATAGTGGTTTCCAGTGGTTGTAGATCATTGTTACCATTTCCACCATTTTCATCATACCTTCTTAAATATTTCTTACTATCTAAACCAAGAGCTTCACTTAACCGTACGACATCAAACCCTTCGATACGTTCAAGCAATCTTTCCACAGGAGCAAATATTTGTTTCTCTAAGTAAAAGTCTGGATCTGGCACGAGCCCACTATCTCTTGTCATAACCTCATTCAATGCATATGCCCTTTCTGCAGGATGAGAAGAGGTATGAGATGCAGAATCATCCTTTGCTTTTGTTATCACATAGGTTATCACTGTACCTGCCTTCACTAATCTACCAGCTTTTCTCATCCTTAGCGCCACTTGAACAGCAGGCATAGTCTTACCACCTGGGTATGCAGCAGGATCCTTCGAAAGCTTAGTATTTATCTTGTACTTGTCAACTCTGATTTCATTCTTCATCATCTTTAAGTTAATGTCTTCTAAATAGGCGTATACCTCTTGTAAGGAGGTTTCAGGATCCTTATCCGAAAGAATTGTGTCTAAAACATGAGTAGAAACCTCTTTAGAAAGCGGACAATATTCACGACGTTTCATATCCAAACCTTTAACTTCTAGTACCACGCGTTCACTGCCATCTTTATTCAAAGTAACATTTAATGCAGCATACTTCTTCTTTGCATGTAGTAATAATCTCTTAAATACATTATCAATATCAATTTCTAATAATTTGTAACGCTCATTAACCAATTTCTTGAAATTTTGACCAATCTTAATGGCCTCCTCGTAACTTTGACAACCAGTATCAATCATAACAGAATCTGTGTCACCGTACACAACAAGTAAATTCATACTTTCAGCTAACTGTCTAGTGTTCATTAAAATTTCTCTACCTTTATTAGTAACAAGCATAGCTAATGGCTTAGCGTAGAATCTACTGTTAACATAACCCAAACAACCATACATGGAATTCGCAGTCAATTTCAAAGCTTGTTGTCTAATATCACATTGAACATATTTATGAGGATCTTTTTCATTCTTCATAATCTTCTTAACCTCACGACGACGTTCCACTAATGTCGCTAATAACCTTGGCAAAACACCTTGGCTCTTATCACTCGAAGGAACCTCAGGAAGTTCATCAATATCATATGGATTTCTATCCACTGTGGTGAAACAAATATTATATTCTTGGATAATAGAGGGGTATAAAGAATTGAAATCCATGACTAACACATAGTTTTTATGCAAACCCTTTTCAGGTTCAAACACCAAACCACCTTGATATTTAGCCTTTTTTGATGATGTTAATGTCGTGGCTTCTACTTCGCCAGTTTTGCTTAATTGGTCTTGTTTCCTTTGTTCTTTCATCTTTTTGGTTTCTTTATCTGGAACAATATACCCATTCCTTGCAAACTCGTGTAACAGAATGTATTCATTTCTACCAGCTCTGGTACCACCCAAAGTTTGTGACCAAGCGTTACCTGCTAAGTTGGTTAGTTGTTTAGATAATGAAAGCATTTGAATTCTGAAAGATACCTCTGCAGCTATCATAGAATTGGTGATATTTTCTTGTAATGCCATATTCATAGTGTTGGCATCCTCTTGGAATCTTTCATTGGCAAAATTGATATCTAAAGCTTTATGTTCTTTACCGCAGGTAACTTGATACATTTCTGTTAATTCCCAATTGTTACATTTTGGTGTTAATGATTGACCCATTTCACCAGCAATATCACAAATCAGTCTCCCAGCGATTAAATCACGGATGAAGAATTGGTTCACTGGTGAATGTGATTTACCAAATTTATCTGGCCATTGTTTCTTAACACGTCTTCCTAAACAACTAAATGCAGGCACATTTAAATCATGTAATCTATGAACCAAGATATCTAAATAAACGGTTTGTAATCTATGACCAATTAGTACATCCGGGTCAGCGCTCTTAATCATGGCACAAAAACATGAAAGTAAAGTCTTCTCATTATTGAAAAGACGTAAATCACCAGTTAATTTTTGTTTAGCTAAAGTGGCTAATCCAACGGGGAAATTTGTCTCCTTCGGTGGTCTAACTAAAGTGGTAATTTCACTTGGTTTCAAATCCTCGGGGATAGGCGAGTCTAATGAGATGGTATTATATTTAGCTAAAGTGATGGAAACAATTTCTTGTTTATTAGCCTTTGGATTCATCATAGTTTGAATGGAAATAGACATACAGTTCAAATCTGGAACAATCTTGATATCTAATGGAACAATATCATTTGGGGAATGGACAGCCACCTCGACAGAACAATGTGATGCATTAGTTAAGGCATTAAAATCAGCATTTTTAATTTGTAACCAACATGGACCCATAATTTTATTTTGTACTACGAAACTTTCAAAAATATTTGTATTGCCACCAAATACATGACTAAATTTTTCACTTGATAATTCTGGTGGGATTAAATCATAGCTTGATTTTGGTGTATTAAATGGTAATAACACTTTTAAATATTCTGTTTCCGCTGGTATATCAGGTAATTCAAATGAATACTTCATTGTTTCTGGTTTTGCACGAATATTTGATAATCCATATTTATCCATTAATAAAGGTGTAATCTCATCATAAACATCCATGGCAGAGAATCCATCCCTTGGTAAGAAATAAAGTTCTCTACAAAGTCCATTAATTTGAACCATAGCTGAGACTAGATTACCGTCTAATGTTTTCACTTTACCGAAAAGAACTAAAGTGTTATTCACTTCTACAAAATCAAGCCAATAAAATTGGAATGAAGAATCATTAGATTGTAGGTTTTCCACGATTTGATCCTTATCATATTTATTTGAAAAGGTCAAGGGTTCATTAGTAGAATAATGAAGAGCAGAGATGTTGTTTCTAGTGGAAATACTCCCATTATTATTTATTGGTGTCCCCGGTGCAGTGACAAATGGTGAAGTTGCTGGGTTACTCTTTGAATTGAAATTAACTTGTCTAGTGGTGGTTACACTTCTCATGGGCCTTCTCTTGAAAATTAAATCATCATCACTATCACTACTCGAAGAATTTTCTTCCTCTTTTGTAGTGATATTCTTATTATTATCAGGTATTAAAGTTGGTGAGTTTTCGATATCTTCTAACAGGTTATTTAATTCATCAATATCAGATCCTTGTTCAATTTTGGTAGTAGCAGATGGTGCATGAGTCTGACGACTTTTCAAAGGTGAAGAATCTAATTCTAATTCTGAGCCATTGATAACCATACTAGAATCATTATTGTCTTTTTTAGATATTTTATTTTGCTCCATGGTGGTGGTGGTGGTGGATTCTAATTTCACCCTTTTTCGGGTTATACTGGACATTGGTGAAGAGGATAAAGAAGATTTATGGATGGATGGTAAGGATCTTTTATTATTTGTTGTTTGATGTATGCTTGAAGCATTAGTGGTTTTATCGAATTCTCCCAAGATATCATCAAAATCATCAATATCCATATTTTTCTTCTTTATTTTTGTTGTTTGAGCCATCATGTTTAAACTCTTTTGTTTATTCTTCTTTTGTTGTTGCAATTTCAACATTTGTCCAATTGGATTATTTTTATCCTTTTGCCTGTTTTTATGATTATTATCTTGGTTTTCTTCTTCATCACTTGAATAATATTGGTCTTTATGCCAATCATCTTCTACACCTCTATCTACGTAACCTAGCCCATCATCATCAACGACAAAATCATCTTGTAATAATTCTTGACGTCTTCTTTTCTTATATTCCAACTCATCAATTTCATCATAAATTTTATCATTTTGATCTTCTTGATTAGTTACATTACTACCATTTTTAGAAGCCTGTAGACGCTTCAATTTTTCCAGTCTTTCTTTTCTATCCATTATTATTGGATTTCCTAGGTGGTGTAGGGCAATTGCACTAGTTTATTGGTTTAACAATTGTCTGTTTGATATATGTTTAATCATCTCGAATGGAATTAGTATAAGAATGGAATAGATTTATGGACTGAAAAAAAGTTTACGCGTTTCCCAAAAAAAAAAAAAAAAAGAATTAAATATAAAGTACGAATTTACGCGTCGCACTTCCCAAACAGGGACACTAACTATAACACAACCAAGAAACTGTACCAAGAGAAGGTCTTTTCATCTGTGGGGAGATGAATATTAACAAAAAAGAAGAATAGTTTACCCATATGCAATAAGTGCTCACCGACAAGGTCTAGGGAAAAGACTGCTTTAAATGTATGCCCTCATCCAGAATAGTGAAGATGACACAACCACCCTAATGGTTTTTTCCCAACAAAAGACATGTCTACAGAAGGATTCCCTAGTGGTAACACTGTTGCCTCATTCATTACAATCTAGCTGTTAGAATACATTGCTTCAGTGTGCTGTCGGCACGTGCCCGTAGAGAACGATAGTGGAGCTTTTTCCGCGGAGATTTTTCGTTCCGGCGCTCTCTTACTAAGAGTAGTTGTTCTTACTAAGAGTACTTGCTCTTAATAATTAATATTTGCAAAATGACAAGTCAAGGACATTGCATAAGAGCATGTTACGTGGTATTACTCGTAGCAACCCTTTAGATCTTATTAATATTTTATCCACAGATCAGGTAATTAATGTACGGACATATACCTTACCAAAGTTCTCTTTGAAATCATTAATGAATTCAGGAAACATATACTATTTAAAGGATCCAATATGGAATGTTCATCTTGATTCGATAATGTCATTCTCTTCTAATGTATCTCTTCTCTTCAACTTACAATAAAAAACCAGAGAAATCTAAACCTCTTCTCATATCTTCATCTTATCTCCAAAGAAAAAAAAAATCACTGAACAAAATGACTGCTATTTTATATCACTCCCCAGAATATGTCAGACCAACTATTCCTGTCTGTTTAGCCAAATATTTCAAAGGTGATATTGAATGCGTTGATATTGCTACTGTTCCAGAAAAATTTGCTAAAGACTTCCCATTGAAAAAATGCCCAGCTTTAATCGACCATGATAATGGTGTCTATTTAACTGAAACCATTGCAATCCTTAACTATCTTATTAAGCATTACGATGAAGACCCAGAGGATATCACACAATTAACTGGTTCTTCGATTTTGGAAGAATCTGAAATCTTAAGATGGGAATCCTTCGCTGTCACTGATTTCGTTGAAAGAGAAGCCATGTATTTAAAACCGTTACTTGGACATTTACCATTTGATGCCAAAACTAATGAACAAACAAAACATGAATTTAAAGTTGTTGCTCAAATATATGAAGATCATTTGAACACACACCAATTTTTAGTCAGTGATCATGTCACTTTAGCGGATCTAGCTTCTGTAGGCTCCTTCCATTTTGGTTTCACCTTCGCATTTGATGGGAAATGGAGCCAACAGTATCCAAATATTACAAGATGGTACAAAGAAGTTACAAACACACCTTATGTAGTCGATTTCTTTAAAACCCAGGAACAAGCAAGGGCCTTCCCAACACCTCCAAACTAATAACTGTAATTATGTGCTGTTTTAGCTTCTTTTATATAGTTAATATAATCATTTTTCACCTCGTCTTAATATGTATATCATTGGTGTATTTCTTAAAAGTCAACTATATATATATAATATAATATAATATATATATATAATGCATATTCCGCGGAACTCTCTATCTCCCGCAAAAAAATATTTTCTTTCCGCGGGATCTTTTTAGCCGCATCTTATTACCGTCTTATTTCCGTCTTATACCCGCTTCTTTTTTCTTTCTTTTTTCCAATTTCCTTCTCGATGAAAAAACACTCCGATGACTTCTCTATTCTTCAGTTATAAACAATATTTAACACTGTGAGATTACCTATTCTGAATCAACTTGATATACATGATGTAATGCAAAGATAGCCACAAGAGAAACAGCACTTTACCACATATAAGAATGAGCTTAGAGGATAACCATACTGCATCCAAAAGAAGAAGAAAACAGGTCAAATCTTGTCTCTTTTGCAGAAAGAGAAAATTGAAATGTAACAAGAACAAACCAATGTGTCAACAATGTTTTAGTAGAAAATTACCATCATGTGTATATTTAACTGAATATAACTATGACGTAGTCTCTGTAGATGAATTGTTTGATAATAATCCAAACGTGAAATTATTAAATAAAATTTCAACTTTACAATCACAATTAAATAATAATAACTCTAATTATATTACTACTACTTCTAATAATAATAATAATAATAATAATAGTAATAATAATAATAATGATAATAATAATAATACTAATAATAGATCGGTACTCAACCCATTAACCACGTTTAAAAGTGCTCTTTGGAAAGATGGACAATTACATATCTTTGGTGCTACAGCATGGAGAACTATATTAACCGCAGATGGTACAAAATTTCAATTAGAATTTATTAATTTATGGAATAAATTAAAACCAAAGGCAAATACCTCACCACAGATATTAAATTGTACAGATCTCTTTTTGAAACCAGTGAGAAATGATATGAAACATAATTTGGATGGCACCGTCACAGATTCAACTTTAACACAATTGGTTTGTAACGATTTACCTAACTTTACACAAATCAAAATTTGTATGGAAACATTTTTCAATGGTCCATTCCATGAATTATTATACATCTTGGACCCGGAAAAGACATGGAGGGATTTATATGAATGTTTTATCATTGACCAAGCTAATGACACTGTCATTGATATGAAACCCGTAGATGGAACCAATTTTTTCAAGATTGGTATTATCTTATATATTATTATCTTATCTACTTATGATAATACCTCGTATGTCCCTGAATCCTTAATTAGATATTTTGTTCAAGTTAATGGTGCAACATGTATGGAAATTAATTTCACCGAAAGAGCACAATTTCTATTATTATCATGTTTTTATAAGATTCATCATGGTGAATATTCTCGGTGGGATGGTACACAGATATCACAAGCAATTTCACAAACTTGTCAATGTTGTATTGCTCTGGGGTTGGATAATGTTAGAAAATGGTATAGACATAAAGAAGATATTGTCGGTGGATTGAAATATTTGGAAAATACAATGTTATGGACCCTTTTCACTGATATTATTACATCTTTTGATCTGGGGAAACCACTGACAATATCGAATGATATGATCTCTATGGAATTGTTTGAAGCAAGTTTAAAATCATCACCACATGAACACATGGGATCATCATCACCATTTGAAATACCTAGGAATGAGTTATGTTTAGAATTCATTAAATTAGGGAGAAAATGTGTTAACAATTTAAATTGTGTCGAAAATCAACATTTATCACAAGATATTGATACATATATCCTTGAATTACAAACATTTTTGGATAAAAATTTCCCACAAATCTCTACATTTACATCAATGGGACAAATCTTTGCTGTAGATCCGTTTGAAATTATTATCTTGTCCCCAACTTTATCAATGTTATTCAATTTCCACAACATTAAGAGGGCTTTTTATAAAGATATCTCTATCACTACCAAAAATGGGATGATTAAATATGGCCTGTTAAGTGCATCATTATGTGTTAACACATTATTATCAATGTTTGAAGCAGATAAAGTGGCATACCCTGAATGGATTCAAGATGGCACCAGATTATCGCCATATTTAAATTTATCATTATCATTGATAAATTCTGCATTTGTCCGTGTTGTATCAGAAATTTATTCTGTATTTATGGCAAGATTAACTTTACAAGAGAAGGGTTATGTAATTCTGACCCCCATACAACATGAAAATGATTTATACATTTCATTGGAGGACACGACAGTGGATCATGATAGATATTATTGTTTTACATGTGTTATTAATAAATTTAAAGATATCTTAGATCAAATTTTTAAACCTGAATGGGCAGCATTATATCAATTAATGAAAACATCATACTCGTTGCATTCTTTGATAGTATTAGAACGCGTAGCAAGACAATTATTAGATCAAGGGTTGTCATCTCGTGAACAAATTGAAACACATTGGAAACAACAGGGGAAAGATTTA
>JAJLXW010000505.1:86155-117228 GCA_030571515.1 Monosporozyma aquatica
AATATACTCTCTTCCTGGTTGTGCTAGCCGGCTTGTCTGGTTTCTTCGTGGTGGGTTTACTGCCAAAACAGGCCAAACTGACCCAAAATCTTCTTAAAATTGCTGATTTTGGCCTTTGACGTCAAATTTGAACCAGAAATTTACACGTGTTTTAGTTCCCGGTTGTCATGGCAACGGGGCGCTAATAATGAGATATGTATATAACACAGAAAAGTATGCTAGAGTTAAAGAACATTATATATTTGGAGAGGTGGAAGTACATGAGCCGATGATATATAATTGTAAGTCAAAAAGTTACATCTGTTTAGTTTCATAGCAGTTTTAATATATCAACACGTTCTGTCACCAATAGCTATCGTCGTAAGACTCTGTTTAGTTTAGTTGCATTAGTTATTGATAGTATCCAATTGATAAGTATATTAGCCCAAGACAGCACATCAAACCTACGACAATTGGTGGCTTTGTCTCGTTTCGTTTCCACGTTAGCTGTTCGGCAACTTCCATTATACGTTCAGCCCATTAAAGTCGCCAAACCATTCACCGGTTCTAATCGTTCCGTATTTCAACTACGTGAATTTTTACTTTCTTTGAATTTAAAGTTCGGTCTTAATCAGACCAACGATGATTTCTGTAAGATCTGTATTTTGGCTGATAATCTTGGGGGTAAACCCACCCAGTGGTTGCTTAATTACACTGCTGATAATGATATTCATGCCATTCCTTATTCTACTGTAGTCCCTGCTCTTAATGCTTCCTTTGGTGGCCAACTAGACTTATATGATATTAGTCGTAAGATTACTTCGTTAAGTCAAAGATCCAATATTGATGGTTATGTTAAAGAGTTCTAGCAATACAAGAACTTGTTACCTACCGATACCATCAGTGAAGAATGGTTGACCAATTATCTCGTTCAAGGTTTGAAACCTGAAACCCGTAAAGACGTACGTTTACATTCACCTAAAACCTTGTTGCAGGCCACCGAATTAGCCGAGAAAATCGAGCACTGTTTATCTAGTCCCATCTCGTTAAATTATGGTGGCGATGCAGAGTCTGATTCTCCTGACTACCCTGTTGATGCCGATGGTAATACCATCATGGCTATTCGCGCTTCCACTCGTTATCGTCGCTCGTCTCATTCTCCTTCATACCATCGTGGTAATAACACATTCAGAAGGGGAAGATCTTCTTATTCATCCTCCTCTCCGGCAATTACCTCTTCTACTAACCATGATAGAGATGATATTCGTCATTTATGCGTCGAGTATAACCTTTGTTTCAAATGTCGCAGAGCAGGTCATCGTTCTAATCGTTGCCCTAATGCGAGTAAGTTCTACTAACTTAAAGTGACGTCAAATTCTTCATTCGTTTCATCTCGTTATCAAAATCCGAAGAAAAATTCAAGAAAACAACAATATTTTAGAGAAAATCTGGATCAAAGCACATCAACTACTCCCACTATCACAACGTTAAAACAAACCAATTCCGTCTACACACCCACAAACTACGCCAAATTTAATGACCCACCCGTTTCCGAACAACAAACCGTTACACTCGTTAGTAATTCCAAGCTAGTACACGATACCACTGCTACACTAACAACTAGTGATATCCCAGAAATTACCATTATTGAAAACAACAGTAATTAAGATCCACTTGTAAGGACCTCAAAGAGTGTTCAGGTGTGAGCATTCACTTGGCAGTTCTTGTTTTGGTTGACAAACGAAATCCAACTTTTCTATATTAGCGAAGATATATCTGTAAATTATAGGTGGGAAGTCTATCCTGTCCCACCATTTGTTTGGAAAGGGGCTTTTTTCAGGCCCTACTCCTACATCCACAAAGGCCACACACTGCAAACTTTGATGGTAGCATGTCTAGTTATCCATTTGAGACATATGCCATTCCTGAATTACGTTACCAAGTAATTTTTGGAGACATGAGTTTAATGTGATGCCATTTGGTCTAACTAATGCTCCATCAACTTTCTATTGTTACATGACATCAGTGTTAGGAGATGGGTTTAGATGTTCTTATATGCAATCATAAGCTTTTGTCATCTGGGTACAGGATTGTGCCTGAGATGGTTGAAATCGCCGTAAGACAACGATTAGAAAAACGTAGGGTCATTGATGTTTTTACTGGAACCATAGAGGTCCTGGACGCATCTCGAATTAATCTGCGTTTAAAAAGTGCAGCTAAAACTGGCATTCGTCAACTGTTACGTCAATAACTGCAAAATCACTAACGTTGTCAGAATAGATCCACAAAGTTTAATTGTTATGGAGATTAAATATATAAGATGGTAATCCGTGGTAAAGTAAAAGTCACTAAAACAATGTGCCACGCTATGTGTATTTCCGTGATGCCTGCAAAGGTACCGATACAATTTTACTTTTACAGGCTTATTTAGATGAGTCTGCACCCATTGAGATAATACTTTCAGAGACCAAAAGATTGCTCAAACTTATCAGTTTCTTCCAACGGATTTCCACAGACCTCTAGCCAAAGAGTCAAGAAGACATGGCCCAAAAGAAGTACTTGGTATATCTAATGGTGCCAAATTCCACTTGCCACCTCACCCGGTCACTTTACAGGTAATTAGCGACGATTTAAAGGATTGGGTTAACTGTACTGGTAACTGGACATAAACTAATAAAGACGCAGAAGGAATTGTCGAATTCAATAACTACAATCACCCACGCTTACTGTCCAGTATTATCTCACCAGCTCTAACCGTTATTTCGATCGCCGGCATCTATGATCGCGATGTTGAAGAGTTATATATGCTACAACTTTTGACGAACGAAGGAAATCCACAAGTCCATGAATTACCAATTGAATTACAAGAGGAATTCAAAGACATCATTACTGATATTTTGAATCAGGAAATAATTATACCGTTCACATATTAAATGTAAAATAAAAAAAAGCAGACATTTAATGTTCATCATATTTAGTCATTATCAATTTGTGTATCTAGCAGATGGTACCACTAACTAGCCACATTAATCAAAAGGAACTGTATCAAGCTGACTTCAGTAGCGTTTATTGTTACCAGCACGAGATGTATATATAATTAGTGCACTATTTAGAAGCTAAAAATGCTTGACACGACCTCTATGTAAGCTCTGTTGGATCTTCTATACTTGATTCAATGTGCCAAAATAGGCCTGAGACATCATAGTGTTTGAAAGAAAAAGTTGTTCCAAAGTTTTACAGAACCCCCTGCTTGCAGATCTTATCTCGGTTTTCTTTATATATAACACTTTTTTTTCCAGGGATCTTCAAAGATGAAGATCATCATGGATTACGGGCATATAATAATAACTGGATTGAAATGGAAGGCCTTAGTAGTTAAATGAAAATATATACATATATATATATGATATAATATATTAAACAGTAGTAACATTTATGGTTTTGGACCGATCATGTTTTCTGGGATAACCCATTGATCAAATTCTTCAGCAGTTAGCACTTTCAATTCTAAAGCAGATTCTTTCAAAGTGATCTTCTTTTCATGTGCATTCTTGGCGACTTTAGCAGCTGCATCATATCCAATCTTTGGATTCAAAGCAGTGACTAACATCAAGGAATTATGTAAGTTTTGATCAATCTTGTCCCTGTTAGCGGTTAATCCATCCAGACAATGGATTCTAAATGAATGACATGCATCGGTTAATAATCTAATGGAACTCAATAAAGTGGAAATCATTAATGGTTTATAAACATTTAATTCAAACTGACCTTGTGATCCAGCAATGGTGATGGTAGAATTATTACCCATGACTTGAACACAAACCTGAGTTAGTGCTTCATTTTGTGTTGGATTCACTTTACCTGGCATAATGGAGGAACCTGGTTCATTAGCAGGTAAGGTTAATTCACCATACCCACAACGTGGACCGGACCCTAAATATCTAATATCCTGTGCAATCTTGAAAAGGGAACAAGCTAAAGTGTTTAATGCACCACTGGTCTCCACAATAGCATCATGTGCAGCTAGTGCTTCAAATTTGTTTGGAGCAGTCTCGAACTTAATACCAGTTTCACGAGATACTTCCTCAGCGACCATTTTATCGAACCCAATTTTAGTGTTTAAACCGGTCCCTACGGCGGTCCCACCTTGTGCTAAATAATGTAAATGATGTAGAGTGGATTCAATACGATAAATCCCATTTTCTACTTGTTGTGCATACCCACTAAATTCTTGTCCCAAAGTCAAGGGGGTAGCATCTTGTAAATGAGTTCTACCAATCTTCACAATTTTATCAAACTCTTGAACTTTGACTTGTAATGATTTATGTAAATTTTTCAATTCAGGTAATAATTCGTTAACAATCTCAGTCATTGCTGCAATATGCATGACAGTGGGGAAAGTATCATTTGATGATTGCGATTGATTAACATGATTATTTGGATGTACTAATTTAGATCCCATTTCACCACCAAGTAATTCAATAGCTCTATTTGAGATAACTTCATTAGCATTCATATTAGATTGTGTCCCAGACCCAGTTTGAAAGACGACAAGAGGGAAATGTTGTGACAGATCACCCTTGAGGACTTCATCAGCAGCAATTTGAATATTTTGGGATATTTCTGGATCTAAAGTACCTAATTTGGTATTGACAATAGCACATGATTTCTTTAATATACCGAATGCTTTAATAATTGGTTCTGGCATCACTTCCCGGGTCCCACCAATTTTAAAATTTTGATAAGAACGTTGTGTTTGTGCTCCCCAATATTTATCAGCAGGGACTTTAATTTCACCGAATGAATCAGCTTCAATTCTGAAAGTGGAGGCAGAAGAAGATGAGGACATTCTGTATGAGTATGAGTAGTGGGTGAGTCTTGGATATAGACACTTGCTACGTAATGGTAACGAAGTTAGATTTCTGGAAAGTTTCAACATAGTGGATAAGGAAAAAAAAAATAACAACAAAACAGAAATATATGAGGGATACGAATATTAGTTAATAGTTAATAGTTGATATATATATATAGCAATGCTTTTCTTCTCTTTATTCTTTCTTTCTGGTCAATTTCTCGGTAATCAGCGAATTTTCCCAGTGAGAGAAGCAGACCTGCTATTATATTATAGTGGCAGAAAAAGGAAAAAAAAAATAAGTATATTGATCTCTTAGACGGGAGGAAGAGTCAATTTTGGTTCAAAAATGCGTTGTAAATGGTATAAAATAGGTTCGTCTATCTCTATGTATCCGTCTATCTATATATATATATATGTATATATTATACTAGTTTCTTGTACAGCACATTTGTATAAGGCACTGAAATCTCGGTTTTTCGCTCGGGGAGTTTTCAGTGCGATCTCATTTGCGGGCATCGCTTTGGACCAATGAAGTGGGATCCTACAGTCACAAGAGCAGCAGAGGTTGGAAGTAGACAGATGGTGGTAAAGGTGACCAGGGTATATCGGTGCGATAGTGGATGGGGTCTAACGTCTGCGGGGCTGCGGTTTGGAGGCGTCCCTTTCCACGATGTTCTCTGTGACCCCGATCTCTTCCAGTTTCTCTTCCTCGATTCTCACTTGATCACGTCTCTCCCACCAACGATCCTGACACAACTCAAAGGACTTGTGTTTCAAGTGCTTCCCCCTGACGTGTTTATTGTTGGAAATTGCCCATTCCAGGAATTTGGGTCCCTCACGGATATAGAATTCACGTAGGGATTCAAATGCTTTAGGGTGAGGTAACCATGGTCTCTCGTCTGGGATCTCCATTTCTGGTTCTTCTTCTTCACTCTCTTCTTCTTCTTCCTCATCCTCATCTTCTGCCACCAGTTTCTCATCTTGAATCTCTTCTTCACCATCATCATCATCTTCTTCTTCATCCTCATATTCAAATTCGTCTTCAGAATTTGGCTCACCTTCTCTCTTGGCAGCCTCAATCTCCTTCATATCTTCCCAATAAACTGTAACACCATCCACTTTATTCAAATCTATAGAGTAGAAAGAATCCATAATGTAATCTTTATCACCATATTCCCAAATACCACCATATATGTATACGGAATCATTCATCACTGTTACATTGGCATTAAATCTTGGATGTGGTAATTGTGTAGAGACAGTGAAACTTGATTCATCGACAATATCCTCTTCCTCATCATCCTCTTCGTCACCCTCATCCTCCTCGTCATCGTGATTGGATAAGTTGTTTTGTTCAAGAATCTTATTCAATAAATCTTGTAATTCTCTTTCTTGTTCCTTTGAAACATTATTTGAATTAGTCTTAGTAGCAGATTTCAAAGATTTATTATTACTCTTTCTTAAAGATAAACTGAACCATCTATTTGATTCGATATTATATGAGAATAAATCGTTATAATATTCAGATTCCATGGATTCTTCAGTTTCATCATAATCATAAACACCACCAAACAAGATCCCACGACCTTTATGATATGTCATGGAACAACCAACACGAGGGGATGGTTGGAACCCAGTTCTCTTACGTCTTTCCCAACGGAATGTATCAATATCGTTCGGGTTACTTGGTTTCAACACCCAATAATCAGTTAAGATTTTACCCTTTTGTAAATTCTTCTTGGCTTTCACTTTGCAATACCCACCATAGATCATAACACCATCATTCGGGTTGGCTAATGGGATCAAAGAATGCCCTGAACGTGCATCGGGGATAGATTGTGTCTTGGGGAATTCTAATTGTCTCCATTTATGCGTAGTGATATCAAATAACCATGTGTCATCAAGATATGTAGTATGAGAACCTAAATCACGGAACCCACCAAATAAGATGAAGAAATTTTTCCATGTGGTGATTCTGTGACCTGAACGTGCAGAGGGTCCAATTTTAGATTCAATCTTGGTCCATTCTTTCGTTTGAGTGTCTAATAACCATGTATCATTATAATGATAAAAAGTGGATTGTTTTGGTGATGAAAATTCACCACCGTGTAATAATGCTACACCAGATGGATGACAATACATTGCCGCTGAAGAACGTGGCATTGGGGAATTTTGTGATGTATACCGTTTCCATTGATTGTTTGATTTGGTGTAAGTATATAAATCATTATAAAATGTGGTTGTCCCCGTTTCATTATTAGTAAATTCACCACCAAATAAAATAATTTCACGTTTTGAATGTAATGGATTTGTCACCATACATGGGTTTATCCTCTTATTTGGTTTCGCCACGGTTTCAATATTAATTTTCTCATATTGTTCTTGTTCTAATTTAAATTGTTGCAAAATGGTATCTAAATCTATATCATCTTCATTATCTGAATCTTGTGAATTTAATTTATTCATTAATTTTTTATCTTTAGCAGCAGCCTTTTGTTGATTTTTCTTATTTTTGGCCTCTGCCCTAGCCTTCTTGGCCTCTTTATCCTTCTTATTTTTCTTTGCCATAGTACCTCGGGTTACTGGGTGCTGTTCAATTGCTTCGTGACACTAAATACAGCTAACTTTCAAATAAATCATGAGCTCATCTCTTTATTTTCAAAACTCTGGTTTTATTTTTGTTTTTTGAAAATTTTCCAGCATCGAAAATTGGGTTAAATTGCCCCCAAAGTACGTGGTGTCGGGATGTTAAAGTGTGACACATAGGGTACAAATCTGGCATTTGTGACATCACACTGAGTGTCCATATTGGTTGAATAAACACACATATATTGTGTGTTTAGTTACTCTACTTGCCCAGGAGAGCAACCCGGGAAGAGTCCTCTAGGCCATATTTCAGCACCACCCACCTTTATGTCCTATTTCCAAAACGCAAAGACTGGTACAGACCGACTCCTCGCAGCACTTCAATCCACGAATATGTAACACACTGCTACTGCCAAACAAGCATGCTCTCTATCACCTGTAGCCACCAGATGCCCCCACTCTCACTCTCACAACCAGCCAATGGGCAACCAGTCACAGTAGAAAGATTACCCGCACACAGCCCAATTTTCGCTATAAAACGCACCCGCTCTCCAAAATCACACTAATAACACCCCCAGTAAGATAAACTAACTGTATATATACATTTATAACACAGGCATATACGTATAGCCATACAAATACAACAATGACTGCTGCTTGGCAAACTGCCGGATTGACTTACTCCACCTACCTGGCGCTTTGTTCCCGTCTGCTAAGAAGAGCTTTGAAACCTGAACTGCAGACCGCTGCCGTGAAGGCCCGTTCGTTCACAGAAGCAATGTATACAGAATATACTAAAGATGGGGCCCCAAAAGCTGATCCTACTCCTCTACAAAAACATCATAACTGAATAAGCCAATAACCATATGTAAATATATATCCATATATATCTCTCTCTCTCTCTCTATAATATATTCTTTTCTAACGTATATTTATTCCTTCTTCTTTTAACTGCCCTTGTTTTTTGTTTGTTTTTTTGATTGAAATTTCAAGAAGTTATAGAAGAATAAGTAGATATTGATACCACATTTTGAATAATACATTTTGGGATCACGCATAAGGTGAAACAATATCCCCCCAACCGACCTCAAATGCACTGGGGAGGCAAATAAAATTATATAGTGGTTTTAAAAAAAACATAAAATTGTGACTTCTGATCTCTCCTTTGTTCCTTTTCTTCGTTTGAGATAAACACCGTTAATGACACATCTACCTTTATTAATGGGGAAACACCCCGTTAATCATATATCTAAATTGACATTTAGATTTAATTCTGTTTTACACCATTCATATTCTACCATTCCCTCTTCTACCATATTAATTTCAAAATATCACATGAGTCATCTTCCCTTCCCTACTACACAACCATCTACTTTCACCCCTAGAACATCATCATTTAAGACTAATAATATTCTATTAAAACTGAATATTGATCATCGTTTATTTCATTCTTATCATCAACCTCTCTATGACAGCAACAACAACAACACTACAAATAATAATATTAATAAAAATAATAAGAAGAAACCTAACTCTATAACGAATAACAATATCAATCCAAAATTAGTGCTGGATAATGAAAGTAAAGATTTATGGAGACTATTAAAATTAATAAAAAATGATTGGAGAATGTTAACCATTGCCTTATCGTTATTAACATTTTCGTGTTCTATTGGAATGACGATCCCTAAGATCATCGGTGTAGTATTAGATTCATTAAGATCTTTAGAGTCACCACAAGCATTACAAGACCTAATAATTTGGAATGGTATAAATGCTCCAATGTTCTTCGGTTTGACAATGATTGCATTAACCATTGGGTGCTTCGCAAATTATGTAAGAGTCATACTCTTACGATTATTATCTGAAAGATTAGTCATTAGATTAAGATCAAAATTAATGAAACATATATTACATATGGATGCAATCTTTTTCGATAAATATAAAGTTGGGGATTTAATGTCACGTATAAATAATGATGCTTTCCTAGTGTCAAGATCCATCACACAGAGAGTATCTGACGGTGTGAAAGCTTTAATCGTGGGAACCGCAGGTGTGGGGATGATGTTTTCATTATCATGGCAATTATCCTCAGTATTAATGTTAATGATGGGTCCACCATTATTTATTAGTGCTAAGATAATGGGGAAACAAATTAGATGGAATTCAAAAAAATTACAAGAATCTACTGCAAATTTAACTAAATTATCAGAAGAACAATTTAATGGAATTAAAACTATACAAAGTTTTGTAGCCGAAAATAATGAATTACATAAATTTAATTATTCAATAAGGGAAATTTTCCAAATTGGTAAAAAATTTGCATTCATTAACGCAAAATTCTTCACTACTGCATCTTTAATCAGTGATTTCAGTTTCTTAATTGTTCTTTCATATGGTTCTTATTTAGTGTTACATGGTGGAATCACGGTGGGGGATTTAACAGCTTTTATGTTATATACTGAATACACTGGGAATGCAATTTTTAATATGTCCAATTTTTACTCCGAATTAATGCAAGGGGCTGGTGCAGCAACCAGATTATTTGAATTAACAGATTCCATACCGCAAGTACATTCTACTAGAGGTACTAAATTATTACCATTACCCTTGCCATTACCATCACCAACATCACAACATTTACCACTAAATTTATCCTCACAAATTTCACCCAGAATAAATGCAGGTTCCGTAGAGTTCCAAAATGTTAGTTTTGCGTACCCAACAAGACCCAGTGTACCAATTTTCAAAAATATATCATTTAAGATACAACCAGGTTCAAATTATTGTATTGTTGGACCCTCAGGAAAGGGTAAATCTACCATTGCATGGTTATTAATTAGATTATATGATCCTCAATCAGGTCATATTTTAATTAATGGTCAAGATATCACTACTCTCACTGCAAAATCGTTGAGAAGGAGGGTGGCTATTGTACAACAGGAACCAGTTTTAATGTCTGGTACCATTAGAGATAATATTACGTATGGATTAAATTATACCCCGACCAAGGAAGAGATTAGATCTGTAGCCAAACAATGTTTCTGTCATAATTTCATTACCAAATTACCTAACACATATGATACAATGATAGGTCCACAAGGGACATTATTAAGTGGTGGACAAAAACAAAGAATAGCCATTGCTAGAGCATTGATTAAGAAACCAAATATTTTAATCTTGGATGAAGCAACATCTGCCTTGGATGTGGAGAGTGAAGGTGCGATCAATTATACCTTTGGTAAATTAATGAAATCTAAATCAATGACCATTATCAGCATTGCACATAGATTGAGTACAATCCGCAGATCAGAAAATATCATTGTCCTCGGGAATGATGGGAACGTCACTGAGATTGGTAAATTTAAAGAACTGTATAATGATCCCAATAGTGAACTATCTAAATTGCTAAATGAAAAGAGTTTACCTGGAAGTACAAGTTCCAGTCATGAACATACAATGGAGGACACTCCTGATACTCACTCAATGGTAACACAGACGACCACAGACACAATAACAAGCCAAGGAGATGTGAATGGAGTTGATTCAGCTGAGAGTACAGACGTGTCAAAGGACATTGAAGAAACAGAATCAATATCATCATCTTCCAGCGAGACTGAATGTAACCCACAGGCTGCCAGACTGGAAGAATTGGAACAAGAAGCCATCAAAGACATCTTAAAGGACGTCTCTGGTGAGAAACCGATCAAGATAACCACAGATGATTGAACTAATTGAACTAATTGAATGTCTCTCTCTTGAACCTGTTTCAACACGAAACTTCGATATTTTTCAGAATTTGATAAACAAAAACACGAAGAGAAAATGTAAACAAAGAAGACTAAATAGTCCTTATAAATATATGTGTACATAGATAGATACATACGCTACTCTCACAACTGTGCTCAAGACATTATAGACTCTGTTAAATACTTAGAATATATCAATATATTATACTTTTTTTTACTATCTTTCCTGTGCAAATTTTTTGATCCTTTGACTGTTTTGATAAGTGTTCCCAGGAAATGGACACTCAGCCGTCTCGAAACGATTTACAACCATGCTTCAATCGACTCAGGAATCTATTAGACACTTTAAACGGACACACAAAATATGACCCCGTACTGGCGCAACAGTTACAATCCTTAGAGAGTGATCTGAATAAAATGAATGGTTTATTAAACCAATTATTAATAAGCTGTAAAGAAAGGGTTAGTAAAGGCGACCTCCCGGCGAGATTTAATAACTCTGTACTACAACAGAATGTGGTGATATCACATTTGATTAATGATTTTGATAAGTATGATGCTACATTTTCTCACGTTCTAGATATTATAGAATTGAATCAAGATGATGACCATTTTGATATGACTATTGATTTGATTGAATTATGTAATTTGTCTAAAAACAACTTACAACCGTTATTAGTAGAATTGAAATTGTATATTGACGTCATTCTCGAGTACCATGAAATTTTAAATGATAATATGCAAGCATTAGATACTATTATAATGGAGAACATTGATGATATATTTAGATTGCAGGCTATTAAATATGAATCTCCTATTAGACATATGCCTTCTTTCAGTCTAAACCAATTGCTAGGTATCTTACAACAAAATAATACCACTACAACAGTGGATACTACGAATAATGACAGTACTTATAACAAAACAACTGCACCCAAAACAAGTAACAACAATGGTCAATTGAAATTCCCAAAATTTTCAGTTATGGAAGAGAGATTAATGAACAAATTTATGGATATTAACAATAATTTAAGACCCATTGAGACGTCCCTGTTTGACATTTTACCTCAACGTTTAGATCAATTTGAAAAGAGACATCAGCGTTCTTCAAAAATGGTAAATACTCACGTTTTGGTCTCACAATTAAGGAACGAATATAAAAAGCTACAACAGAATTTTAAGTTCTTAAATTCTGAGATCAACTGTTTAAGAATAGACTTAATCGATAAACGTTGGAATATAATCTTCACCAATTTAAATCATGAATTGAAATTCTTACTGAATGAGATGAATAAAAATTATAAGATGCTATTAAGGATAAGTGAAGTTGACAAAAGCCAGCCCTATTATAGCAGAACTTTGGAAGCCGACACAAATGGTCTCTTCTTACCAGATTATGACATTGAATTGAAATTGAAGACACAAATGGAAAAGACTACACAAATAATTACCAAAACGTTTGATGTGATATATGCAGCCACAGAATTTTCTCTATTAGATGAGAAGATTGCATCAAGAACTAACGAATTGGCCCAATTTTGGCTTAAATTACGGCCCAGTAGTGATGATTTATTGTTACAAGTTGGCAATAAACTGAAATCAACAAAACAATTGAGCCTTGTTGAACAGGAACCATGCAGGATTAAACAACATATCAATCCAAGTATTGAACTTCTAGAACCGCCTCCACCTATACTTTCAAACAGGGGGAAACCACGTAGATTTAGTAACCATTCAATTTCATCAAATGGATCTGATAATGAAAGTGATGCTGGAAACAGGACAATTGAAGCAATAGCGAATGATTTAAGGACGTTTTCCCTTGCATCATCTAATGGAGAAGGCAAGAATATAGAGGGGAAACATCAGATGTCTAGTAGAGTACTTTCTGAACCGATACCACATAAAGCAGATGTAGCAAATCATTCACAAAATCATACTAACACTACCACCACAGTGACAACAACTCTTAGAACAGGAGCAAAATTGTTAGAGAAGATGCACATAAAACCGATCATTATTCCAACATCCACATCTGAATCCACAAGAACAGTTAGTAATGATGAAGAAAACCCCTTCTTTGATTCCACAGCGCAGATAGTGAGTAGGCCAAAAACGGAACCCCACTCAAAAATAGCTTCCAAAAGTATACGAAGGCAGAAGACAAGAAGTTTGATACTAAGTACTATACCTTCGTTGCATTATGATGGTGATGTTGATAGTAGCCATAATAGCACAGGCTCTTCAGAGAAAATGACAGATATCGATAGAGTGCCATTAGTACACACTGTTTCATCTTCCTTGACGATGCTCTCTTCTCCATTATCAACTCGACCCAATTCTATCCATGGACATGTACTGGATTCCAATGTTAGTACTGATGCAGGATTGCCTGATATAGATGATATCACAGCAGATACAGTCATCGTCAATGGGATTGAAAACAGTACAGCAAATTGGTTAACTAAGTTAGACATAGCGCCAATATCTGAAGTCAAAACACCACTACATCATCACTCCAAAAACAGTAGCGAACACATTTCCACTCCATTATTGGCTACAACTCCTGCTGATAAGAAAGTACAAGAAATCCCAATGGATGTAGACAATATTGTACCTAGTATATCCCCATCTTCTACTTCATCATTAATAGAAAAATCATCAACTGTCGAATGTACATCAATGGAAGAAGCGACAGCCTCGCTAAAAGTAGAAACGCTTCCACTACTTCAACAGCCAGCAATTAGCTCCGAAATATTTAGCAAACATCTTAGAGAAAGGATAGTGATAAACAAGGATAAACCCACATTAATTCCACGTATACGATCTGTGTCTAACAAATCCCTCGATAAAATAGTCATAAATAATATCACGTCAACTGTAAAACCATCTAGACAATTTCTGTCCAGAAGAATCAGAACTCCAACTCCAATATCAAAGCTATTATCGCAGAAGAAGTCTACCAAAAAGTGACTACAACGTATACTAAATTAATCTTCACCCCTAAACCATGAGCTTATTTTCATCATACAAACCACCCATGTAGGATTTTATTACATATTCATATAGAACTAAATAACATTAATTCATAGTTGCCATTAGTTTTCCCAGTAGTGACACTACATTCTGTAACTGTCAATATTTGAAATAAATTTGTATTTTTTCAAGAAAGATTAAACCTGAAGAGAACCGAAAAGTTTATACTTTAAAGTACACATTCTACAAAAATAGTGGATCAAAACCAGTGATTAAGAGGTTATTATCTGAAGGTAATTATTAGGTTAGTGTAATAACTATTTGCATGTTGCTAGCGGATACTGCTTCACATTCAACGACAGAGAAAGAATTTGTAGCGAAAGAGTTTTGTTCAAAAAGAGTGCATTCAAGTATTAACTATGTAGACACAGAAAAATATGCATCCTCTCATACCGATAATGCAAAGCCAATCAACCCTCAATTTGCCCCATATATTAATATTGGTTCATCATTGGGCCCATTGACACATACCAACAGTTTTAGTGATATATCGCCCAAAATTAGTCAACCAAAAAATCTCATATCCGCTGAATTATCTCATCTTTCATCATTGCTACAAACAAAGGGTATATATTTAACCAAGATAACACGATCCAAACATAAACCGTATCTGTTCAAATTAAACACCAACAATAGTAAAATTTTATGGAGGGCAGACAGTAAATATATATGTCTAGACTCCATAAAGGATATTAGAATAGGAGAAATGGCAAGTAATTACATGGAAGAATATAATATACCCTTCACTAAAAATTGGATCACGATATTATACATTACAAATAAGAAACTGAAAGTATTTCATGCTATTGCTAGAAATGAACAAGAATTTAACTTTTTTTATAAATGTATTCATGGGGTAGTCAATTTAAGAAAAGAGCTAATGGAAAGTATGTCCCTACCAGACCATTCAAGGTTTGCCTCTATACATTGGAATAATATGGTCTCGGAAAGAAAGGAAGACCAATTGAAGGACACGTTAACTTTTGAACAGGTGAAAAGCCTTTGTGATAAATTTCATATTTACTGTTCTGTGGCACATTTGAAACAAATTTTTGATAAAGCTGATATAAACCATAATCAATTGTTGAATTTTAATGAGTTTCAATTATTTGTGAAATACCTGAAGACTCGCGAAGAAATAACGAAGATATGGAATAATATCACTAAAAATAAACAGCTGTTAGAGTTTATTGAATTCGAGAAATTCATGTGTGATATTCAATGTGAACGACACTTCTCACTTAAGGAACTTGAGAAGCTATTTGAGGGTTATAGTGATGATGGTAAAATGAATGAAGAACTATTTACAAGATTTTTAAATGAGCAACCTTATTTAGTAGAGATTGTCAACTCTATGGACTACACCAAACCTTTAAATCATTATTTTATTGCATCTTCTCATAATACATACTTGCTGGGGAAGCAGTATGCTGAAACTCCATCTGTGGAAGGATATGTCCAAGTGTTACAACAAGGCTGCCGATGTATAGAAATAGATATATGGGACGGTGAAACAGGACCAGTGGTATGCCACGGTATTTTGACAGCATCTATTCCTTTGACCAATGTTATCAAGATTATCAAAAAATATGCATTCATAGTATCTCCATATCCCTTGATCATATCTTTAGAAATCCATTGTAGTAAAGAAAATCAAAAATTAACATCTCAAATTATGAGAGACACTTTCGGATCTCTAATATACGATGACTCTGAAAATTCTGCACGGAATATTCTGCCTTCTCCTCAGCTGTTAAGACATAGAATTATCATTAAAGTGAAGAAACCGAAGAGCACTCCAATAACTAACAACACTGAGAGTATATTTAAAAACAATAACTCCTCTTCACCTTATGAATATACTTCCTTTTCGTTCAGTTCCTCTAATGATTCTGAATTTGATACGTTAATGAAATACACTTTACCAGATAAGAAAAATGAGGAGTCTAACACATTAACACTTATCCCCAACGTTACTACAAATGGTATGCTAAGGATGAGGAGAATGGGATTGAAGAAAACGGTGGCAATTTCAAGTTCAATCTTTGATATATCCAGTATCCATGGACTTAAATTTAGGAATTTTTCATTACCTGAGTCTAAAACTTTAACCCACTGTTTCTCATTAAACGAAAAGAAATTTGAATCATTAAACAAGGATTCTATTCAGAAGTTATCCCTAGATAAACATAATAGGAGATTTCTTATGAGAATTTATCCTCACACATTAAGATATAACTCTACCAATTTTAGTCCTATTAAATTTTGGAAAGCAGGCGTTCAGATGGTGGCTACAAACTGGCAGACAAATGATAAAGGTCAGCAAGTTAATCTTGCAATGTTCCAGTTAAATAATCATAAAAGTAGTATTACTTATAGCGGTTATGTTTTAAAACCTGAATCATTATTACAACCTGTAGGTAAGATCAAAGAACTTTCTCGTATCTACAAGGATATTGATAGTAAGCATCCAAGGGGTTTCAATATAAAACTTACAATCCTTTCCGGCCAGTTATTGCCACGAATCAAAAAAGATCTCAAGTCAAGTAATAATTTCGGGCCTTACGTCTCTGTTGAATTCATTTCTGATGAAACCCTTATTACTCCACTCACTGTCCTTAGGAATGGTACTGCAGTATCCGAGTTTATCTCACATTCTGTTGTTAAGGAAGGTAATGGGTTTAACCCTATATGGGATATGGAAGTAGACATTACATTAAAAAATTTAGATTTCACCTTTATTCGATTTGAGGTCAACACCAATGATATTCCACTTGCTTTTTGTTGTGTCAAGTTAGATTATTTAAAACGAGGTTATCGGCATCTTCCTTTGTATAACATGGTTGGAGAAAGGTATATTTTTTCTACTATTTTTGTCTATTCTGAAATCATTCCATTGGAATAGAAGGGCAAACAAGAGTTTTACTATAACAAAATATTTCAAGAATTTATTTCTTTGCATTTCTCTACATTAAAAACACGCATATAATCACATATTCTAATTTATTATTCAATTGTTCATGTAAATATGGTGTCGTCCTTTTTTCATCTGAGGGTAGTTGGGAATAGTACCATGGGAAATAGAACATGTTAATAAGTATTTGAACAGAAATACTCTATAAAAAAAACTTTGAAGGAATAATAGGAATTATAGAGATATAAATGATTTGCAGGTAATGTTGGAATAATAACTAGAACCCGTTGATAGGGAGGCTCATAACTATCAGCAAGAGGTTCAAAGTAGAGTGTTCCATATGGCAACTCCTGATAGATAGACTAATATACATACCGGATTATGAGCCGACACTTGACCTAGTTATGCACTAGATGAGGGTCGTACTAGTTATACTACGATATATATTAACCCCAAATAGTTCTAAGTTGGACATGAGTTCCATTGAGTTTCTGAGGAACTCATATATTACGTACTACATAGAAATACAAGAGTTATATAACTAATATATTTTACCATCATATCATACTCTAACAAGAAGTGCTTGTGTGACCTGGTATCTGCATTCTTCGTCGAAAAACATAATTAATATTAAAATAGGTCAATGAAATTAATTAGACTAATTATAGACACCTTAGTCTTATCTATTAGCATAATTTATAACTTCTAAAGTATGTTTTTACTCCATAAAATTTTTTGGAACATGCTAGATATTGGAACAACCTAAATCGAAAAGCTGCAATCAATAAATATAGATGAAAGTTACATAAACAGGTACAAATTCTAATTATAGTAAATTATCCTAGCAAAATAGGATCCTAACATCCAGATGGATAACTCCAAACTCACCCTTGAAAATTAATATAAATATGAAGCAGATTTCTCCTAAACCACTCAATATTTCATCCAACTGTTCTTTCACATTATTTTTGTGTTCATCATATTTTTTCTTATTTATTTATTATCTGTTCATTTTATATATTTTTTTATTATGTAGAGTTTCTTGTTATCATTATAAGGCACTGAAGATGTATACCTATTGAACAGTATAAGACGCACATACATTCCATATACTCTAAACATAAGATGCAAGTTATTAATGGGAATCGAACAAATGTTCTTTCAGTTTGTCTTTAGCAGAGATGGTTCATTCACTCATATATATGTAGTAGTAAAGCTCTCATTTCCCAGAGCCTTACAGAAATAAGAAAAAATACCAGTCGAGACATCAATAATATAATTCAAATGATTGACAGAAGTATTTAGCTTATATGGTAGGAACAGGTTCTTAACTTAATTGAATGTTCTTGAACTAAAATCTTTATTGGTCTAAGATCGATTGCTTCATTTAATTCCACTCATTTCGTGCATGTACACGTTCATCTGTACAAAATAAGGCGCTTCATTTCTGTTACTTAATTGAAATAGTCCGGTACGATAAAAAGGAAGTACTCACCAGTTTTATGGCAATAGAATCAAAGAAGAAAATAAAAGAATTTACGGTTATAGTACCTGTGTAAATGTGGTTTATAAAAGGAATAAAATGCGAGTCAGCTTTGCACAATGGTTGTTAATGGTTGCAATTTTTTATTCCACTAGATAGACAGAATATCCAATCAGAATACAGTTACATCACAGCTTCATCAAATTATCCGAAACGAGATATAAACATGGGGGGGAACTCTAGGACCTTTTATTCTTAGGAAACATTTTGATAATAAGAACCCTATACAAATTCCAATTCAAGCTACACCAAGAATCCAGATTACAACACACTTGCCTCCAAAAGCTTAAAATCACATACCTCAAATCAAAAAGTTGTACCTCAAATTTCAATCGAAATAAAACTTATTAGTAGTCATATGCGGTTTTTTTTTTTCAGGCAGACTTTGTTGCAAACGGTGTAAAAAATTACATCAAATCTAAGATGAAAATTAGTTTCTCTATAGTAGAAAAAGCGCTCCATGATGGATGTCTGCTAACTCATTAGTGATAAATAGTAATTCCTTCTACGCTCTTTTCTTTTTTCTAATGTAACTTAGAAGTACCTATTGTTGTAATCGCATAACGAAGATCCAGATGAGAAGAGTGCATATAATGGGAGATTTTGTAATCTAATTGTATTTGATCTGATTGTTAGGATTTACCGGTACTCCACGCGTTATTTTTGGTCATCCTTGCAATTTACAACAAAATAAAACATTTATTTTGTATCTAATATCCTTATGAAAAGTTCAAAGAAGCGGATCAGCAGAATATTGTGAGAAACAGATCTTCATTATAAATTATATACCGGTTATTGTATTTCCAACATACAACGAACCTCATATTTCTTCCTCAAATTCTAACTATAGTAGAAAACTTCATTTAATCGGTGGAAGGACACTCAGGATGCCAAAATATCTGGCGGTATTAATTATTCTCAAAACTGATATAGCTATGGATGACCTGTTACACTAGTGAGATTCCACAAGTATTTTTACCTGAGAAGGGAAAAAAGAAAAGAATGTTTATGTGTTATCTCAGTGCTTTGTGAATATTTACTCCAGTCTGTGAAGATTAGAAGACCTCTCTTAGAAAAAAAATTGAAAGAATAGTCAACATTCATACTTTAATTTTTGTCTGAATTTCCCATTCAAATTGATTAAAAACGTCATCCTGGTATTATTCGTCGAATATATCCTCAAAAAACTACCAATAATGACAGGAAATGCTAATTTATATTTTATTTGCAGCAAAAGAGAAAAACGTTTCGTGCGTTTATGTTCTTAATCCATCATTTATATAGCTAGGACACGAAATGATGCAGACAGTTTTTTGGCGTCTCTCAATATATGCTAACAATTATTTCAACTCTATAGACATTGACAACCAGGCCATAGAAAACATCATAATCTATCCATAAGTTGGTATAAAATGGGAGGATGTCCCAAGTCTGTTTCAGGATGAAATCACAGTTTAGTAAGGTTTTTTCCACGTAAAATGCCTGTAACAAGACAATATCAGTAAAATGTTTGAAGAAAATACCACTTTTGTAATGGCTAATGGTGACACTAAATCTATTATGGAAATAAAGCCACATTCCTATTTGATGTGTGAAGATGGTGATACCACAGAAGTTATTTCAGTGATTCGAGATCTTCAAACCACCTATGAGCTCACCCAAATAACAAAACATAATGATGAAGATCACATCCAAAGACAGATATTCCATAGAATCAACTTAAGTTGTTCATTAGGGCACCTCTTATCTTTAAGTGTACCCAGTGCACCCAAGTTAGAAAGGTCTTTGAAACATCAAAAGTATTTCGTTAAAATTAAGAAACTTATTGACTTTCAAACTGATGACGGTCGTATTATTATCATGCCAAAGGATCAATACATCACATTCCCTCTTAATATGGGGGGAGAATATCAGGCTAGAAGATATATGGAAGAAATTGAGAGTGAACAACCATCATATCTTGACTTTAGTATGGAAGTGAGAGACCTCGATTATTTGAGTAGCCATATAAGACTGGTAACGAAGATGAGATATTGTCCTGTATTCAGTGGTAATGGTATTTTAGCCCAATACTTAACTGGCCAAAGAGGGTTACTCACAAAAGCTGTGATGAGTATGGCTTGGTTACTTGGTTTGTGGATTGGTGATGGTACCACTAGACATCCAGAGATTTCTATGGACAGTAGAGATAAAGATTTATGGGATGGCTTGGAAGAACATGCATCCCAGTGGGGATTGGTACCAACATATAAAGATGCTAGTATACCATTAAGAGCTAAACATGTGAAGCTATATTATGGTGAAAATGAGCCCAACAGAAAACATCAAATGTTTAGAACAAATAATCCATTTTGGAAGTGTCTTATTAATTTAGAGTTTAAAAGTAAAAACGATGGTATGAAACAAATTCCATCATTCATGTGGCATGAAGATATTGAAGTAAGAGAATCATTTCTGGCCGGTTTAATTGATGCTGATGGATATGTTGCAGCTGAGCGTTATGGGGATGATGTATATGGTGTCTCGATTCAAACAATATATTCTTCAGTCATGGATGGTATTGTTAACATAGCTAGATCACTAGGTATCAAAGCATCTGTCACCACCAAACCAGAAAGAGAAAATGTGATTGAAGGTAGGCTAGTCCAATGTAAGTTCACTTACGAATGTACCCTTGTTGGCAGATCGCCTTTACAAAACGTGTTATCCAAATGTAAAAGTGGACATAAGCGTAGACCAGTACCAGCTGAAATTATTAGAGAGCCAGTGCGAGTTGGATTTAACGAAAAGAAAAGAGGTTTAAATTGGGTCTATGGTATTCACACAGATAAAGATAAACCAATACTTCTGGGTAACAAATTGGTGTCACATTCATGTAACAATAAACATTGTCACAGAGAACAAAGAAAATTTTCTCCAGAAAAGAAACTTCGCCGTTGTAAAGCTTGTGCCAAAATCAGTACGAAATGTTGTTATAAAGATTGGACTGGAAGACATAACCTTTGTAGTAGATGTCGAGCACGGTACGTAGCATCTGGTTATAGATGTCTTGCATGCCATTATGTACCGGATCAAAGGAGTCTTAAAAAATTGAAAGAAAAGCAACTTCCTCTAAAATGTGGAAGGTGTCAAGGAGCATATTATTATGATGCAACCAGGGGTCCTCTAAAAAACAACGTACGCATGCAGGTAAGTTCACACTAGTATCAACCCAATATAATGGGGTAACTAACCCATAGTGACAAGGGAAACTATTACAGAATCCTTTGCTTTTTTCTTCCTTCATTCAAATTTTAAATCCTCATCGAGAGGGTAGCTTAATTCACCAAATAAATAACAGTCATAATGAAGTATAAAAATGTATACATTTTATTTAGCAGTATTAATTGCACACTTGTCTTATAGAAAGACTAAACTCTCAATAGTAGCATAGCAGTCTAACCGTCTTGTGTGTGAAACATCTTTTTGAAACTGTTTATTTGGTATGAAACAGTTTTTATTCTTTTTTCAATTGATTTTGGTTTCATTTTGAAACCTCCACATAATTCCTTGACACTTCATATGGATTTACGCCACAATCAGGTGAATAAAACAATAGGAGGAACTTTATGCCTTCTATAGTTACATTTGTTGATAAGTGGATCGATACTTTTTGGAATAGCGAAGAGACTTCATTTGTGATCTTCCACCATATGTCCTTCTTGAGCCCGAAAGAGGAAACATCAAAGAATACTGCATTGTTCGTATTCAAAGCCACTGTCAATATGGTCGTACAGCCTCCGAACAAAACCTGAAATGGCATTTTAAAACTTACATCCTACCATAGACTAAGTTCTATTACCACTTTCAACCTCGTACAAATAACGAGCTGCATGGTAGATAAACTTAAATTGGTCACTCATCTGGACCATTTTCATCCGCTGTAATCTTAATTGTAATACGATCTGCTCTATTAAATCTTTCTTATACTCAATCTGGGGTTCAAGAGTGGGACTACCTTCTTTCTGGTGAAAATCAGCTGTATCATGAATCAAATGATCCAGGGCAATAAATGTACCAGACCGACCTACACCAGCAGAGCAGTGTACAATTATAGGGTTACCATTAGCATTTAAACCATGAGAATGTTGACACAATTTCATAATTGGGATTACCTCTTGAGGTTTACTCATATCTCTCCATTGATCAAAATAGAAATGATGTACTGTCTTAAGAGGTAAATTAGAGTTTTCTTTATCCTTGGGGACCAATGTTAAAGTAGTTAGAGTGTATTGATCATTATATCTACGCGACTTTTCATATTTTACTTCTAATGATTGGGGAAACACACTCACATCATCTTGTCCTCCTGAGGGATATTGTTCAGCTGAAACTGAACGTATCCTGTCTTGACCATTCAGTCCCAGAGGCCAATAGGGGAAACATTTTTCTCTTCCATGTTCTACCAGAGGAGTCACCATCACAATAACTATATCGTCCCAGGGGCATTCGTTATAGCACATTTGCCAAAATTGACCCCAAGTATTCTTTGTAGGACCCTGGGTGGCTATGTAATAACCTGCAGAGAGCGATTGTTGCGGTACTTCTACCTTGACGTATGATGCATTAACGTAATCATTACCTTCTTCCACATTAAGATGCACTCTATTCCTCTCATACGGCATAATATTCACGTATCTATTTCTGAAATCATTTTCGCCTCGAATACTAACACCTAATGACCATCTAGACACATTATCTAGATCATTTGTAGCTTCTCGAAGTCTCTTATCCTCTTCATTTTGAATGAAATTAAATTTTTGTTTCAATTCTTTGTCACTTTGGTTCAAATACCAAGGGTATTGTGTCATTACTGATTTATCTTAATGTTGAACAGGGTTATGATATATCACTGAGACTAAGACAGTGCGTTCTCTCTTAACGTCTTCCTGCTAGATAATGGTTACCAGAGTTAAGGCTTCAGAATATTTTTCGACATTGCCAATTTTAAGATATTTGAAACTTTTCCATCATAGGGGTTTTACTATTGGTGAAGGTTTAGGACCAGTAGAAGTGATGAATAGATAAATCTAAACAGTATTATATCTAACAAACTTATGTGATATTATACATAAATGAAATCTCTAACAGCAAATGTTAAAAATGGAGGGTTGAAAAAGAGAACAGCTAGCATATCCAAGGGATCATACAACCAACAATCGTATATCTCTCTGCTGAATTTAAAATCCACGAAAGAGAAGAAAGAAACTACGAGGCAATCCCCTCAAATTTCATCCCATAGCTCATATGGCTCCCTATCTCAACTTAGGTTGAAAGAGTTGGCTGCAACGCATCACTGGGATCAGCTAGATGATTTCCAATTGGAAGAATTACGGGATGGCTTCTTTGATGCTATTTTTACTAGACCAGATGGTCATTTTAATGGTCCTGATGAAGAAGATGTATACAACAACACAATTAATTCGAGAAAGAAGTGGTTTACCCTGGGGGAAATATCCTTTAATGATTTCTATCAGGATCTAAGAGCTAAATTAATTAAAAACTGGATTTTCATACTCAAATTTTGCCTACCCTTCCTAGTTGCATTTATACTATGTGTAATTAGACCAGCAGGGACATGGATCGGTCATAAGTATCGATATTTTTTACCGATTGGTGTTATAATGCATCACCCAGTAAGAAATATTGGTGTTCAATTAGAGATTACAATATTTTCTTTGATCGGAGTTTTATTTGCTTTGGGATGGTCAGCATTAGCTTGGTATATATCTACAGCTACAGGACCCACTGCAAGTCACCAAGGTGGTATTTTATTCCAGAGTCTTACAATGGCGTTAATCTTTTCAACGTGGCTAAAGACGTATTATCAACGGTTTCTATATATCAGTATATCCTTCGGAATGGTTATTATCTTTACACATTGTGTTTCCCTAGTATTTTCCAAGCACGATTTACCCTGGATAGTATTTAGAGATGTGGCGTTGTCATATCTGTTTGGTACACTCCTTTCATTGTTTACTTGTATACTGATTACTCCACATAGTGGTAACGAAAGCTTAATGAGAAATTATCAAGCTACTTTCAATACATCCAAAGAGTTCCTTATTGGCATGATAAACCCAGCTAATCCAAATAATCCAGAACAATTATTTAAATTGAAGACATCTATGATTCACTCATTAAATACTCAACTGTCTCAAAGCTATAGGGATTTCTTCAACCAATTCTCAATATCCAGGTTTGAAAGACATAAGTTAGAAGAATTAAGAAATTCGCTCACCTGCTTTTACAGTCCTCTCCGTGTTATACCCTTCCAAAATAAGTTATTAGAGGGATCGTTTTTGTCTAAAATATATGATTCCTTCAATACCGATAAAGATGGAAATAACTATCCAGACATACCGTCTACAGAATTCACTTCAATGTCGCCGAGTCCAGTGGTATTTTCAGGTAGTGCAACCCCAACTCAAGGAGCCAATCCAGGAAATACTACTCCGTACGATAGTTTCTATACATCAATGATGCAAAAAGAGTTCGGTAAGCCTGTACTGGGTTTAATAGTGGAAATGATCATTATTCTTGAAGAGTTATCAGAAACCATTGACATTTATGCCAAGAATAACTCTGCTTCTCCGGAAGTTATGGGAGTAAACAAAAAGTTAAATGCTACTAAATTAAAATTGAAGAGAAGGATCAACAAGCTAGATAAATCGTACAAGAGTTTCACAAAATCTAATACATTTACTAACGAGTTATTAAGCAACTCTGAATATGTTAAAATATTCGTTTTCTTGAGATATCTACGGAATTCAGCCAAACAACTTCTAACCGTGGTAGACGCTACGCTGGATTTAGGGGGAGATACCCATTGGAGATTACAAAGACCTCATTACCCTTTTAAAAAAGCTCTTCACAGATTACCACAACAATGTGCAATCGACGAAGGTTCTGACAGTTTTCTTCATTACTATGATACAAAGAAGGACGTGGAAGAAATTTTTGAGAGAGTTTACAATTCATATACCTCCAAGCATGCATATACCAAGAATTGGGGCAAGAGGGGGTCATTAAGGGCTATAGATCATGAAGATTTCAATTTACACACTACACACAACAGGTTTCGTTATGCAGCCTGGAAATGTTCTGATGTGCTCAGTGGGCCTGAAATGAGATGGACATTAAAGATTGTGTTTTGTATCATATTTTTATGTCTCCCTACATGGCTACCAGAATCTTATCACTGGTACCAGGAATTTCAGTGCTGGTGGGGAGCACTTATCTTTTACCTTCTAGTCCATCGTAAACCTACTGGTGGTATAAAAAGACTACTGGTAAGGTTAGTAGTTTCTATTTGGTGTATATTTTGGGGTTGGGCTGCCTCTCAATCAAGACACTTTGGTAGTCCCTATGTGCTATGTACTTTTGCTGGTATTGTTTCGGTTCCTCTAGCAATAAATTTATTAATATACAAGAATGCTAAGACAACGTATGCTGGGTTGATAATCTTTATTGTGATATCACTAGAACCATATGGGAAAGGCAATGCATCTCTAAACACAGCAAACATATGGAAGAATACTTGGATCACTGGTTTAAGCTTATTGATCGGTATTACCGTATCAGTTTTGGTAAATTGGATATTTTGGTCTTATAAAGCTAGAACTCATATTCGATTTGCAATGTCCTCATTGCTATCATATTTGGGACAATCATATCAGTCTATAACAGACAGGTATCTATATCGTGATTTAGACGATCAACCTACAGAAATGACCCTTTCCTTTGGTCGTATAAGAGAAGTTAGACTAACTCAAAATATCGAAGCTATTAGGGGCTTATTAAGAAGAGCTGAACTAGAGCCAAATTATATATCGAATTTTGATCCCAACAAATATGAGAAATTAATCGATTCCTGTCAGTTATTGCTTGAAAAATTAATAGAGTCTAGAATTTCAGGAACATATTTTCAAATTTGGGAAAGAGATAAAAGCAAAGAAACAACTAGAGCTTTATTATCTCTGAGAAGAGATGCTGTCGCTTCTGTCCTTTTTGTTTTTAACATACTTTCAAACTGTTTTCGTTCCAAAAATAAGATTCCAAAATATCTTCCAAACACAATATTAGCAAGAAAAAGGTTATTTGACTACATTAGCAAGTTAAATAAACAAGAGGAGGAAAATAAAAATGATGGTATAAAGACTGATAATTTACAAAAGAGGTTGTTTGCAAATAAAGCTGGTTTACTAGCGGAAAACCAAGTAACATCAGAGTCCCAGGTGGATGCTTATGAAAAATTGCATTGGACAGAAGTGTATGGTATGGTGTTTGCAAGCGCCTTTACAGATGTCTCTGAGGCAGTTGATAATTTGATTGCTTGTTGTAAGGATATCGTGGGAGAAGACTAAGTATGTACATTATGCATTAATTTTAAAAATACTATTTAAGGTATAAAAAAGAAACTGTAATATAACAACGCATAAAACAATATATCATTTTAGATAATAGAATTGGAAAAGTTTGGAATATTAAAAGGGACAAAGATATTTTTCTCTGGTTGGCGTTTCCTGAAAAATTCAGAATAAAAGGAAGGATATCAATTTCTTGACTTTTTCCTCGTATTGTTATATTCATCAATATTATGGGTATTTGAATTTCCTGGTGAGATAGATTCCCCCACAGAACGCGGAGAAACAGCACTAGTTCTTCTCCTTTTCAAGTCAATTCTGTTCATATCCATATTATTATCATTATTAGCGCCATGATCTTGAGGGTTCAAATCTCTTCTTGATGAGGATGGGTTTGCAGATGAAGAAGTTGATGTTGTGGTGGACATGTAAGCATTATGTAGTTGAGGATTATTATGGGGGGCATTCCTATTGTTATTATTGTTCGTTTCATAGACGGGACTAGCAGTAGAATTCATATTAGCCATAGCACTTGCAGAAGGCACACCATTAGCGTTGATGTTATTATAGTTCTTTTGTACATAAGAATTTAATACATCTAAGGGACTATCGATGTTATGAGTTCTTTGATAAGATCTTAAATTTTTTAAAGCGGACATTACTGTACTTACTTGCATAACTCTCATTAAACCTTCTTGTGAACCAAAGACAGATACATTTCTAAACACACTAAAATATGAACGTAACTGAGTGATTGCATTAAAATTTGGTGGTATATTTTTATCTGTTTCTTCTGTCTTCGGTTTCGTTTGTGGAATGCTACTACTGTTGTTGTTATTATCATTTACATGATCCTCCTTTGGAGGGTTGTTTGATGTGTTGGATGGTTCTGTCCTCTTTTCGTTTGCCGTTTTAGTGCTAGCGGTAGTACTGGTAGTAGCAGCAGTATTACTATTATTCTCCTTATTACTTTTACTTAGTTTTTGAAATATTTCATAACTTGCCTCTTGATTACTTAACAATCTTTCTAATGAATTCCATTCAATCCCAGGTACAAAACTGTGCATACAAAGATCACCGAATTCTAATTTCAATCCTGGGGTGAAGATACCTTTAAATTGTACAAAATGAGTGATATAACTTGCATCAGGATAATGATATGTGAAAGTTGCCTTGGGACAACTAATGAATATACAACCATTACTTAACACTTCACTTTTCAATTGTTGTGGGGATACTTCGATACGTACAACACCTAATTTCCATAAAGTGACAAATATTAATGGTACTAAAGAGATTAAAAAATCAAATTTTCTAAAATCAATGGTTGAAGTCTTACTATAACGTAATGATGCATTTGGTGTAAACATTTCATTAACAAAATTTTGCCAATATTCTAATTTGGAGATATGTCCTACTGAATTATTAATCATATTAATCATTTCATGAAATCTTAATATGGCCATACCAGATATATATTTCCTTACTGGATAGGAAAGTAATGCAGCAGGTATATTTGTATTAGTTCTCAGTGGTAAAGCCTGTTGCTGTTGTATAGTTTCTTGAGGGGGTCCAGTTACATCACTAATAGTGACTCTAGATTGAGTATTTTCATTACTCATTGCTAAATAAGGTGAAGATGAAGACGTATTAGATGTATTGTTATTAATGGATACATTTCTTGTCAATGGGGGTGGATTTGGGGGTGCATTATTATTTTTATTTTCTGGTAGAGGAGTATAGAGTTGTTGTTGTCTCGCCAATTGTGGATCCATGTTGTATGAAGGTTGATGTGGATACAGATTATTATTATTGTTGTTGTTGTTGTTGGTATTGTTGTTATTCAAAGTAGCTTCATTAGTAGAGATGTCAATAAACCCTTGACCTATATTACCTATATGATTTGCTACAGATTGTTGCGAAGGCATGGTAGTATTACCGTACATGGGACTATTCCCCGTATTGGTAGCAGCATTAGTACTATTATTATTATTGTTACTATTGTTATTTGTGGTGCTATTATTTGTTGAATTATTGTCATTCATTGGATAACCGGACATATTGGGTCCTGGACCATATGGATATCCGTTTTGATTATACAATCCTTGCGGTATGCCATACAGCATCTGAGCTTGTTGCTCAGTATTATTTGAAGCTCTATTCTGGTGCATAGTGATATGAAGTAACTAAAAAAGAAGAAGAAGAAGAAGAAAAAAAGGAGTAGGTCAAAATCAATATAACTTGGAGGGAAAAAAGAAGAGTTAACAACTCGAAGGGATAAATCTGCCAGCAGAGTAACAAATACAACACGTACGTAATTTCGACCCTACCTTTCTTGAGCTCCCGTATCAGGTAGTAATAGTGACACCTTCAACAGATGGTTTACCAATGATTAAACGTTGGCTTGGAATTGACAGATTTCTTTTGTTTTTGTTTTTGTTTTTTGTTTTCTGTTTTTTCATTTCTGCCAGATTGAAAATTTTCGACGAGATCTGGGCGCCGACCATCCTGACACCACAGCGTGGCGCCGCGGGGATCTACGTTTTGGAGACCCGTTATGCAGCTCTTGATCTTGATCTTGATCTTGATCTAAGGTTGTTTCGCATTGCTGTGCTGCTGATAGTAAAGGATCCAGATCAGGTCAATCCCTGGGACAGTATAGGATCTTCCCCCGTGTGATCACCGTACGGGTCATGCCCTGGGTGGAGTACGGACGGCGTGGTTTGGTGAATGACGAAGAAGAAAGTGCCTCCATGTTGTTGTTGTCGTCGTTGTCCTTGCCATTCTTGGTACCACGATTAGTGACTACACGAGAATCCTCCTCGTTGACCTGTTTTCTGGAACGATCCTTACGGGCACGTTTCTTTAGCAACTTATTGATAGTGTCCCTCTTCTCCTCCTCCAGTTTCTTATCTTTTAAATTCTTACGCTTACGTGCATTTTCTGCCTTACGGGATTGTAATTCTTCTTCAGTCAATGCCTCCTTCTGTTTGTTGTTGTTACTGTTATTATCGTCTAGGATATCTTTCAACATCTTAGAACGGACAATACGCCTGGGGATGTCTGCTGTGGTTTCTTTACTATCCATGTCAAGATTCACACTATAGTCTGTAGGAGGATTATCATCTTCATCGTCGTCTACATCCTCGTCGTCTTGGTCAGCTAATGAGGTCATACCATCTTCCTCCTCATCATCATCATCTGGCATTGGAGTCTCACTCACCTCTGGTATTTCAATTTCTTCTTCTTCTTCTTCTTCTTCATCTTCTTCTTCCTCCTCCTTCAGCTCTTTCTCCTGCTCCCCCTCCTCCACTACATCATCACTTTCACCCTCATCTTCCTGTTCCACAATTACTGGTGCTGCTTCTCTCTTGGTAACGGCACTTCTGACGGTATATTCATCATCCTTAACCACTTTTTGTCTTGAACTACTTCTCACTGAGGGACCTCTACTAGGCCTCTTAATTGCTGCCCCACCATTATTACTTTTAGACTTCTTCTGGGTAGGCTCCCGATATTCATCATCCTCATCATCATAATCTGCATCATCATCTTCCCCTTCTTCGTCATAATATTCTTCTTCTTCTTCCTCATCATACTGATCGTAAACATAATCATCTACACCACCTTCTACTTCCCCATCTTGATCATTGCTATCACTAACAATCTTTTCTCCATCCTCATTGACTTCAACATAATTGGGAAAAGTCTTGTCAGATGATTTAGGGCTGACATGATCTACAGAATTGTTGGCATCTTTCCATATTTCTTCATCATCACTAACATTAGGTGTAGTACTTCTAGACGTTTGCTTTCTACGAGTATGCATTGCCATTGTTTTAAAATTCTCCTTTTCTTTCTAGTTCAAGGGCTTATGATTAACAAATTACTTAATTTCAACTCAATCAAAGCCTAGTTTGAGGCCTGTTTGCTAGGCTTATATTACCAGTTTGCTTATTCTCTCACTATTACGTTTTTTTTATTTCACCCTTTTTTTTTTTTTTTT
>JAJLXW010000505.1:117248-130195 GCA_030571515.1 Monosporozyma aquatica
CTTTTCATCAGGGCTTTTTCTGACATCTGATATTTAAAGGGCATCGGCTGCTTGTATCTTGACATATAGAATACATATACATATAGCTACTTTCGTTAACATTTCAACGCAGGAAGACTACAACCTGCACAGAAATTTATAATTAATTTGTTAAAGTACCGCATGTCGTTAAGGTTGATTTTATGCAAATCTCAAGTTTACATTCATAGAAGTAAAGATGCCAAGGATAATTTGAATGGTTTCATTATCATCACAAAGGAAAAGGATACTCAAGGACAGGATGCAGCGTTATCCTGGATAGCCACTACTGCATTAGCTAAATCACAACTGGAGTGGTTATCAAAGAAGGAGTTACTGCTCGTTGGAAATGGAGAAGAAGATGGGAAACCAGCTATAAAGAATGTTAAAATGAACTCTCAAATACTAAATATTGCTAAATCTGGGTCTATGGGATCATTCTCTATCAACCTGGGGAGTCTTTATTCTATAGAGTTTAGAACTCCAAGTTCTAGTGGGTGGTGGTATGGTTCTATAGTAATTCATTCATTATCCCCTATAGAAGACACTACTTTACCTGTATTATTCTTTCATGACGATCTTTGTCCCTCTACAAAACGTAGGCAAGCAATATTAAAGAAATCATTTGACCCTTTTGCTGACACAGGGGGCATTTATTGGGGTGGGGTTGATCTTAGAAATAAAATAGGTGAATTAGTAGATTTACAAAGAACCCCAGTAGATAAGACAGTATGGTTAGTGAACGCCACTCTAGATGATTTAAGGAATTTTTCATCAAATAAGTTAACAGCAACATCTTCAGACAATAATAATGGAAATGGGGATGGTTCCTTGATCTCAGATGAAATGTGGAATAAATGGGAAGCTACAAAGTGGTCTGTGATGTCTCAAATTGCTAATGCTACATCAAAGACAGGGTCATTCGTAACCAAATTGGTTAAGAAACATCCAATTGTGAAATTGGTAGAACAAAATCGTGAAAATAGATATGTTAAACAAATGTTGGAAAATCCAAGAGTACAAGAGGTACAAAATGATTTTGACTCGGCAAGAATTTATTTGACTAAATGGGCTCTTGGTGTGAAAGAAGAAGCAGAAAGATACCAATTGAATAATCAATTAAGTGACACATATCGTAAACTTTTAACTAGTGATTTAGGGTTTGATGTCATAAATGACACAGATTTTTCACAATTGGAACTGAACAAAACTATGCAAAGAAGTTTCCCCTTAACAAAACTTAAATGGGAATCATTTTTCGATTCACAAGGTAGATTTGCCATTACTGTGACTGAGGTGAAAGATTACATATTCCATGGCGGTGTAGAATCCATGGAATTAAGAAGGGAAGTTTGGTTATTCTTATTGGGGGTTTATCCATGGGATTCCTCTCGTGATGAAAGAGAACAAATTCGGGCCACTTTAGAGGAATCATATCAAGAATATAAAAATAAATGGGTATTTAAAGTATCGAGTTTCGAAGATGAAGAAGAAATGGAAAGAGAAGAAGCATACTGGAGTGATCAAGTGTTTAGAATTGAAAAGGATGTATTGAGAAATGATCGAAACATTGATATATATCAAAATAATACTCCTGATGGGAATGCACCTTTATCGACACAAGATCAAACTGAGGGACCAGAGGGAGAAGCAGAAGCTACTCCTGAATCAGATCATTGGACCATTAATAACCCACATTTATTGAAATTAAGAGACATCTTAAAGACTTACAATGTTTACAATGACAATCTGGGATATGTTCAAGGAATGTGTGATTTGTTATCTCCCATCTATTATATCTTTAGAGACGAAACCTTATCTTTTTGGTGTTTCACGAAATTTATGGATAGAATGGAACGTAATTTCCTAAGAGATCAATCTGGGATTAGAGATCAAATGTTAACGCTGACCGAATTGACCAATTTAATGTTGCCACAATTAAGTGAACATTTGAAAAAATGTGACTCCTCAAATTTATTCTTTTGTTTTAGAATGTTGTTGGTGTGGTTTAAGAGAGAATTTGATTTTAATGATGTATGCTCAATATGGGAAATCTTTTGGACTGATTATTATTCTTCCCAATTCCAACTATTCTTCATGCTAGCCATATTACAGAAGAACAGTCAACCAATAATGCAGAATTTGAACCAATTTGATCAAGTTATCAAATATTTTAATGATTTACATAACACAATGGATTGGAATGATCTTATGATAAGAAGTGAATTATTATTTTTACGGTTCCAAAAACTTATGAGTTTAATGGATAGAAGGGAGCAACAACCTAGTACTATGAATAATGATGCGATAGTTATATCTGCTAATGAAGATACAACCACAAGTGGTGTGCAATTACATGAAGTAGACTCACACGGGGAAGAACACCCAGTTCAAGATACAGAGTTACCAAATCATAGTCCTCATTTACAATTATTGTTGCAGAAGAAGCTTGTCATCCAACGTGAGCCTGACAGAACACACGATTCTGTTAAATAAACAGGATACCATTGCATTAAGTTGTTAATCCTGGTTTTTTATCTTTAGATTATATTCTTTGTTCACTATATGATAGCAATTGGAAAACTAATACCATTTTCCGATTATATTGAAAAATTTTGAGAAAGTTTCTTTCAAGTCTGAAATATTTGATATGCGTCTGTGTAAACAGGGTGGAAGATTATATCAAAGCACAGAAAGGACAAGGCAGTCACTACAAGAGTAAAACTATTACTATCGCTAACTTTTCTCTATTTATATTCCGTTTGTTTAGGTATTATTCGTGTATAAGGCATCTTTCTTTTATAAAACATTCAGTTTAAGTTTTAAATAAAGAAATAATATTACTCCTAGTTTTATTTTGATCTCGAATTGATAGGCAATCAAGTAAATAAAACACAACGTTGTTAGCAAAATAACCATCACGAACGCACTGTTTTAACAAAGAGATAAATTATATAGAAAAGAATATGATTGATACAATTCCCTCTGAAGTTATCAACTGGAATATTCTAAACGAAATAATATCTATGGATGAAGATGATGCTGATTTTTCCAAGAGTTTAATTACACAATATATTGATCAAGCTCTAACCACTTTTGGTCAAATGGAAGGTCATTTGACTGGTGATAAAGATTTGAAAGAATTGGATAGTTTGGGACATTTTTTAAAGGGATCTTCAGCTGCATTAGGTTTACAAAGAATTGCATGGGTATGTGAAAGAATTCAAAACTTGGGTAGAAAATCAGAAAATGTGTTCCCCAAGAGATTAGATCTTTTAAACACTTTGCCTCCCACTATTACTATTGAAGAAAATGATAAAGTTACCAGTAATGGATCTGGTGCAGTTGACACCCAGGATTTAACCGGTGATAACTTATATTTAAACTTGATTGATCAAGCTTTGTCACAGGCGAGGGTTGAATTTAAACTGGCGAGAAGAGAGCTGTCAAGCTATTACAAAACTGAGCTTTGAGTGGGGTATTTAGAAAAAAGAATATAAAAAGGCTTCAAATTGGCACAACGGACTGCTAATATCGTATATCCTTTCTCTTAAAATGCTTCAAGAACATCGTAGCTCTCTTTTTGGTTAAGTACAAAAAAAAATTTAACTTCATTAGAACTATTTATATCCAAAATACATATATGTTTTGATATATGTGATAATTGTATATAACATCTATAAATATAAAACAAATAATCATTTCATCTGGTTGTGGTATCATCATAATATATAAAGATAGAAACAAGTGAGAAAATTAGGCAATGTGACTTCTATTTCGTTAATTCATAAATGTCACCAAGTTTACCCACGTAGTATGATGGTCTTGGGTATTCTTCAGTGACAGCTAAAGCTCTTTCTTCAGTTTCAATACCGGAAAGGACTAAAAGAGTACCACCTAATTTACCTTCATAACCGAATCTGATATCAGTATTTAATCTATCACCAACCATACACACTCTGGATTTATCTAATTTAGCAGCAGAGACAATACTGTTTAACATATTCTGGTTTGGTTTACCACAATAGATAGGTGTTCTACTAGAGGAACAAGCCACTGAGGCAATGACAGAACCTGCACCTGGTAGGATATGATCCTTCTGTGGGAAAGTAGAATCAATATTAGTACCAATAAAGGCCACCTTATCCTCACCTTCTCTTAAGTATTGTAAAGTGATGGCTAATCTATGATAATTGATCTTATTATCTAACCCTGCAATAACAGCACGGACATTGGGATCTAACCCATCTTTTAAGAATGGTGATTCATTTGGGTCAAATTTTTCATCTAATCGTGGATCAGTACCACCTAAATGATCAAATCCCATGGTAGCTAATTCTTCACCAATCCCACTTTCACCAAGAACCCAAATTTTATCTTTACCTGGTTGCAATTTCAAGAAATCACGGACATAGATGGCAGATGCATACCCAGAAGTGAAAATTTGTTCAATCTTCACATCAATACCGAAGGAGGCAAATTTCTTTTGATAAGTAGCACGAGATTTTGTGGAATTATTAGTGACAAAAAACACTTGTTTCCCCAATTCTTGTAATTTATTCAAAAATTCCTTTGTATTTGGTAAAAGATAATTACCTAACCATAACACACCATCACAATCGAAAAGAAAAGTATCGAATTTGCCAAAGAAGTCGTTGGCTTCGTTTTTCGTTGTAATTTTCACTGGATCAGTTGGGGAAGTCATTTCTTCTTGTGTTTGATTTTACCAACTAACAGGATGAGTATGCAGTTATCACAACAAGGCTTACAGGGTGATTATACCAACCTTTATATAATCATTATATATTCTTTCTCATTTACATTGTTTTAAATGTCTCGACCAAAATTCCGAGAAACAATTTTTTTTTCACCATATATTATTATTTTTAATACCGACAGGATATAGGAGATAAGAGCAGGAGATAACAGTCTCTGTGTATAGTAATACTGTACTACAGTATGGTATAACTTGGTAAAAGGTGAGTATGTTGTATACGTATTCTTTATAAGATGGTATTATTATATAGAGACAGTTTTAAATATATATGTGTGGTGGTTACGTTTTAGTTAATGTCTTTATGAAGCATAGATTCTCTAGCTGGACCAGTACCGACCCATTCGACTGGAACACCGACAAAGTCTTCAATAAATTTCAAATAATCCTTAGCCTTTTGTGGTAAGTCCTCAAACTTGGTAATTTTGGTGATATCTTCATTCCAACCAGGTAGAGTGACATATTCGACATCAACTTTACCTAGAGTCATTAAATCTTCTGGGAATAAATCTAATTTCTTACCATCAATCGAGTATGATACACCAATTGGGATTTCTTTGAATGTGTCTAAAACATCAAGTTTTGTCACATTTAAACTTGTATACCCATTAATTAAAGTGGAATATTTCAAAATGACTAAATCTAACCACCCACAACGACGTTTACGACCAGTAGTGACACCATATTCGGCACCAATACTTTGTAATTTATCACCTTCATCATTTAATTGTTCTGTTGGGAATGGACCTTCACCCACACGAGTAGTATAAGCTTTCACCACACCATAAATTTCATCAATGGAACGTGGTGGGATACCAAGACCAGTACAAACACCACCAATACTGGTAGATGACGAGGTCACATATGGATAAGTACCAAAATCGATATCTAACATCAATGCATTAGCACCTTCAACAAGAATCTTTTTATTTTGCTTAATGGCATTATGCATAAATACCACTGAATCGACAACAAATGGTTTCAATTGTTCTTTATATTGTTTGAATCTAGCTAATTCAGATTCATAATCATAATCAAAATGACCATATCTTTCTCTTCTTGTCTCTAACAATCTCATATATTTGGTGACGAAAAATTCCCATGCACCTGGGTTATCATTAACTAAATGATGAACTCTAAGTCCAGAACGAGAAGCCTTTGTAGAATAGGTTGGACCAATCCCTTTACCAGTGGTACCAATATTTTTACCATCTGTTGAACGACCAGCTAATTCTAATTCTCTTAATTTATCGGTTCTTTGATGGAAATCAAAGACTAAATGTGCTCTAGATGAGATAAATAATCTTTCACGAGCATTTTGAAGACCTTTCTTTTCTAAATTCTCTAATTCATGGAAAAATGATGGAACATGAATGACTACACCATTACCTAATAAATTTTGACAATTTGGATTGACTAAACCTGATGGTAACATATGGAAATCATATTTAATACCATTAACGACAATTGTATGGCCTGCATTGTTACCACCGGCACAACGAGCCACAATATCGTAGTGACCCACCAAAAGATCGACTAATTTACCTTTACCTTCATCCCCCCATTGAGAACCTAAAACGACGTTGACCATTCTGTATAACTTCGAGAATAAAATGAAATAAAATATGTGATTGACTAGAAAAGGAAGCCCGACCGTCTATTTTGCAAGAAGAGAATATAATAATAAAAAATATTAATATTAATATATAGCAAGAGTTATTTACATAAGTAAGTTGTTGATTGGTGTTTGTTGCGAAGGAATGATTTTGAAATGAAACGAAAGAGGACATATTCCCCTTATATATAATATTCAAGATCAAACTGGAAAATTGGGCTTAATAGGAAAAAAAAAAAAAAAAAAAAAAAAAAAAACGGCATAATATCATGAGATTGAAAAGTATTAAAGTGATTCATAATAGGCCCCATTAATATCATTGCTTTAAAATCGGCCTTCCCCCCCGCTGGGAATTGGGAATGGAAGTCAAAAGGGTAATAAATTATTTCCCATTTGCAATATACTGTTAAATTAAGCCTTAAATTTTCGCCAGGGTCAAGCATTATTTATTAGTATTAAAAAGCCCTCTTCCAATATAAAAAAGATTAATTAATTTTACCTCGGTAAAAAAAAAAAAAAAAAAGAGAATGGAGCCAGAGTCGGACGACTGCTGTTTTCACTCTGGCCACCGTGGAAGGTGATGTGCCCCTCGGCAGGGGAAAGCCGAGTCTCGGATCTCGTGTCCCAAAGCGGCAATGCCGCGACAGATCTCTCAGCGGGAGCCAGCTTTTACGCAGTGATAACAGGCGACTGGCGATAGAGATGGGTGAGATAAGGAGCTGGATACAGAGGGCTCGAGGATTGCCAAAGGTATAAAAATGGAGGCAATAATAAGCCTCTATTCCCTTTCCACTTCCATAAACACACATACACACACATACACTCCCCTTTCTTGTTTTTGGTAAATGGTCTTGGGCAACTTCTTTCATTGCACCTTTCAACTATATGTCTATTCCAAAACGGTATAAACTAATTATCTTCTATGGGAAGTTTTTAGACGTACCCCAGTTGACATCTCCGGGGAGAATTAGACGTCATTGTGCTGTAGGGGTGTCGGGACATAATGGGACTATTGTCTTTATTGAAGAAGAATTTCATGGTAATTTATTTGATTTGGCAATCAATTGGGATGACACATTATCACCCTATGATGTTCACGTAATTAATAATAATAATAATCATCATGATAATGCGTTTTTCTTTCCTGGATTCATCGATACTCACATCCATGCATCTCAATATCCAAATTCCGGGTTGTTTGGTAAGACTACTCTTTTAGATTGGCTTAATAAATACACTTTCCCCTTAGAGAGTAAATTAACTGATCTCAATGTTGCCAAGACAATTTATAATAAAGTCATTGAAAGAACTTTATCTTATGGGACCACTACAGCATCTTATTATACAACTATCCATTTAGACTCAGCCAAATTAATGGCAAACTTGTGTCTCAAATATAATCAAAGAGCTTATATCGGTAAAATCTGTATGAATCAAAATTCTCCATCATATTATATAGAACCTTCAACAGAGGAATCAATTAACTCTACCAAAAAATTCATTGAATTTTTGTCTCAATTGAATGATTCCAAGATTAAACCAGTGATTACACCAAGGTTTGCTCCCTCGTGTGATAAAGAATTATTATCAAAATTGGGACATTTGGCTAAATCAAATAACCTTCCAATTCAAACTCATCTTTCTGAAAATGTTAATGAATTGGAATGGGTCCATGAATTATTCTCAGAAAATAAATCTTATACAGATGTTTATGACTCCGCAGGCCTATTAACAAAGAAAACAATATTAGCACACTGTATTCATTTAGATGATAATGAATTAAATACCATTAAAATAAAACAATCTGGAATCTCACATTGTCCCATCTCAAACTCTTGCTTAGCATCAGGTGAATGTCCAGTAAGAAAGATATTAAATAAAGGAATTAAAATTGGTTTAGGCACAGATATTTCAGCTGGTTATTCCCCAAGTATACTAGAAGTAGCAAGACATGCTCATATGGTTTCGAGACATTTAGCATCACATAACAACGATGATAAATTGAAACTTTCAGTAATGGAATGTCTCTATTTAGCCACTTTGGGGGGTGCTGAAGTAATGGATTTACAAGATCAAATTGGTACTTTTGAAGTGGGGAAACAATTTGATTGTCAATTTATAAATTTAGTGGCTAATAATTCCTCTGTTGATATCTTCCCATGGGAAACAGAAACAGAAAAATTCGAGAAATGGTTCTTTACTGGTGATGATAGAAATGTAGCAAATGTTTGGGTCAACGGAATTGAGTCAGGTACTCGAAATAAAGCTTTTTTATAATTTTAAACTCTACTACAAATATACTATATATATTTTATAGTTTTCCTTTATATTTTTTTTTGTTTTTATTAACATTTTGTGTCATTTTTTTAAATGAGCAAAATCAAAAGCAACTTTTTAAAACAATTCTCTTTAATGAATAGTCAAATATCGGCTACCAATGTTATTCAGTTTATTCAACGTACGTTCTAAGCATTCAAAAGAAGACCAATCATTAAAGGAAGCAGTTGGTGGTTGCAACGTGGACTTCAATCTATTCGTGGCAGGACTACCAAGAAAATCTTTTCATAATTCTTTGATAAATTCTAACGATATCATATCATTTAAAAACAAAATCTTTCAAAGTCCATTACCAAACAATCAAATGGAAGGTTCTACGTACAGAAATGACGAAAACAATGAAAACATGTCTCAAGATGTAACTTCTTTTGTTGATTGTGAGAGCCCCGTTAAGAAAATAGGAAACGTAAGTCAAATGGGATCACCAAAAACAAGTCCTTTTAAAAACATTGATCTGAACAAAGTATCACCTACGAAGGCGTCTACAAGGTCCCATGCCCACTTATATAATGATGTTAAGGGACTAAAAACTACAATTACTGGTAAATTAGAGAGTCAACAAAGAAGACTTGAAGAGATAGCCGCCCAAGTTCATAAGCTCCACAACATAACAGGGTCTTCTAACGAATATCTAAAACAAAAACTGTCATTCCAACAAGACACTTTCAAAAGGCAACTTAAAGATATCAAAGAAAGATATGATAGGATCTTGAGAGAGAAAGAAAGGGAACTTAAAAATGTATTAATATCATTAAAAGACAAGGAAACACAACTGGGGGAGAAAGATGATCAATTAGAAGGTATTAAGAAGAAGGATGTGAAGTTGGGGAAAATCGTCTTATTTGGAACAGCAATCGGCAACATTGTTAATGAGTATTTGGTAAATACGAATAATGACAAGTCTTTTGAAGATCTTTTTAAATCACGGTTTCCTGATTTTAACGCTTTTACTAGCATAAATTACGTTCAGTCATTCCAGAATAATCAAACAGAAATATTGAAAAGAATCGATATGTCTAGAGATTGTGGAAAAATAAATGATCTTAACAATATTATAGACCCTTTAGCAACAAAGATTGACATACAAGGAAAAAATTTAGAAAATGTTTTCAGTACTCTACAAAAAATTGGGGAAACCCAACATGAAATTTTAAAGACAAATATCAACAATGATTCTATAAACAATCTCACCAATCTTTACACAAATCAAGTTGAAGTAAATAAAAATTTAAATGCAACTATTTGTGAGTTGCAAAATAGACTCGAGGATACAACACATCAATTGAAGATAGAAGTTGAACAGAATAACCAACTTGTTGAGAATATACAATTACATAACATGGCAATTAATAACTTGAAAATTAAGAATAAAAATTTGCAAGGAGATACCTCCAAGAAATTGGGTTGGACACAGGTAAGTGGTATAAATAATGATGCCAATCGGGCGAAAAGTGGGTTTGAACAAATTGAAAGAATGTCCAATGTAGAATTACAAAACATTGTTAAAGAATTAACCATATACCTAGACATCCCTGTGCCAAAAATCAATACCCAGTTGGTGAAAATTAGCATATCTTTAAGATACGAGAGAAATTTAATGGAATACTTTATTAATAAACTCCATTTTCAATTAACAGGTGAATTGATTGATTTCCCACTTTACCAGAAGATTGCTCGACAACAGTTTGAAAAAACACAATCCTTGAATGATATCCATCACCCATTACAGGAGAAATTAGAATGTTTGCTAGAGTCTGCGCTCCTTAAACTGTAGCTCCTATGCCATTTCGTGTATATAATATATATTCTGGCTTATTACTTATCTTTCAATAATTATATAACCCTAAATTCCTTCATTATGGCAGGTGCTAGTTTACTATGGGAAATAACCTTAGGGCTTTGGTTTTGATTAAAATTTTTATCAATTTTTTTTTCTTGATGGAAAAAGAAAATCAAAAATGAAGATAAGAGACTTCTATTTGATAACGATTTTCAGTTAGTTCATCTCAACTTCAGTTTCAATACCAAACGCTGCAAAGACCCATACTCCAGAATCTTATTATAAAAATGAATAACAATTATGCTGGAAATCCTAGCCAGCTTTCCAATTTGTCTAATGCATTGAGAAATGTGAATTTACATGAAAGTAATAACAACGGTAATAATAATAACAGTAGTAATGGAATAAATAATAATAAAACTCCTTCAAATATCACAAATAACAACAGCAATATGAGTAATAACAACCACAATGCTAACAACAATATAAGTACAAACACACAACAACAACAACAACAGCAACAAATGCATCTTCGACACGCTCAAAATGCTATGAATCAAAATAGCAATATTATACCACAACAACATCATCAATTAGCCAATGACTTGAATAATGTTGACAATTCCCGATTAGTTAGATTTTTCCAAATGCAACCTATCTCTGGATATACATTATTTTCACATAGATCTGCACCCAATGGATTTAAAGTAGCTATTGTATTATGTGAATTAGGTTTACAATTTAATACATTTTTCTTAGATTTTAACCATGGAGAACATCGTGCCCCTGAGTTTATTTCCATTACCCCGAATGCTCGTGTACCAGCATTAATTGATCATGGAATGAATGGATTATCTATATGGGAATCTGGTGCAATCTTATTACATTTAGTGAATAAATATTGGAAAGAAACTGGTGAAGCCAAACTTTGGTCAGATAATTTAGCAGATCAATCACAAATTAATGCATGGTTATTTTTCCAAACCACTGGTCATGCCCCCATGATTGGACAAGCTTTACATTTCAGATATTTCCATTCTGAAAAGATTCCAAGTGCATTAGAACGTTATACTGATGAAGTTAGACGTGTATATGGTGTTATTGAAATGGCTTTAGCTGAGAGAAGAGAAGCATTGATTATGGAATTGGATACTGAGAATGCAGCATCTTATTCTGCTGGTACTACTCCATTGAGTCAAAGTAGATTTTTCGATTATCCAGTATGGCTTGTGTGTGATAGAATCACGATTGCAGATTTATCTTTTGTTCCATGGAATAATGTAGTGGATAGAATTGGTATAAATATCAAGATTGAATTCCCAGAGGTTTACAAATGGACAAAACATATGATGAGAAGACCTGCTGTGATTAAAGCCCTTCGTTGCGAGGAATAGATATGTTCTTGATTCCCTTTTGTTGTTTTAAAGAATATATCTATAATATATATATATCTATATATGCCAAGTATACGGAATAATACTATGGGAATAGTAGATGAGCTTCTGTGCATAAATACATGTGTATATACTCTTCTAGTTAACGATAATTCTCATTCTCATTCTCACATAGCTCTTTCCTATATCATATACGTGAATTTTGAGTGGATCAGGTAACCATGGCAACTGCACCACTAAAATCCCGGGCCGAATCATTCGGCCTAACCGCTCGGCCGAACTTTCCCCTTTGGGTAAATCCCGGACAGGCACCTCCTATTTCACGTGACCGCGAGCGGTCACAAAGAATTCCCCTTTACGGAAGGTCCAGTTTCCGTTTCGGGTAATGCGTGCCCGAAGAGGAAACACAGGCGGTGTTACACAATTTTTTGGCGTTCCTAAAAGGGGAAACGTCTCTTCAAAGGAACGAATAAACAGTGTGGAGAAAACTGTGCTTGCCTTTTTTTTTTTTGCAGGTCATCGCTGAAAAATGCTAATTGCAACGTTATAATTAGCAAGTCGGAAGAGCCTACCCCTTTCTCAAACTGCATAACTTACTAATCCTTCTCCCACCAAGTGCAGATTGCAATTCCCAGAACACCGTCAATCGGATCTCACAAACACCCGAAAATTCCCGTTGTTTTCTCGAGCAAAAGGTAAGTACACTGTGACTTCACAAAATATATACACATTTGTTCTCTTCATTCTTCTTTCTCTTAACAACACTTCCCTTTCCAGAAAAGGAACATCCACACTTACAAAACTACCTCCAGATCTGCCACAACTTACCTTTCGTTTTTTTTTTTTGCAACTGTCGGCTGCCTAGAAGTAATCTAAAGTTACTTACCAATTATATATAAATCTAAGATTATCGCAACTTTAAGTGCTAGTCCATTAGGTAATACATTTCTTTAATTGCGTTTGAGAACTCTTCTTACATTTATCTTTTAATACTCACTGCCACTTTCTAATCAATTGATACCCCCCCCC
>JAJLXW010000505.1:134241-147501 GCA_030571515.1 Monosporozyma aquatica
ACATGAGGCAGTCTCTTCTTCAAATTTGTATAAAATAGTCCACGTCTTCGTAAGGATCAGAGAGAATGCTTGCATTTGTTTATCTAATTCAATGGATGTTGGATTAATATCTTGCAATGGTGTTGAAAAATCATACCTAGCTAATGGAACAGCAGGTAACCCAAGGGTGTCTGGTAATAAATTGACATGCCAGTATTTGTGTATCCCATAGCATTCAGGATGCCAACAGTGCACTTCATTCCCCTTTGGGAATTCAATATACTGGTCTGATATTGGATACTGACAGCCTTTACAACGTTTGGAAAAATATTTTAAGAAATGGTATTTACAATATAATTTATCTTCAAACATGAAACATTTCTTGATACCACATGGAGCTTTACAAATTGTACAGGAGAAATGTTCCTCATCATATCGACCACCAAATGCAGTGTAATATAATCCACGCAGAGGATTATCGCAGACTTTACACAAAAGGTCATGCCTTTTGAAATAGTGATATTGACATAGAAGAATTGGTTCTTCCTTTGGTTTTTCTTGATATGGGAAGAACTTGGGTTTCAATGGTTTATGGCAATCATGACAGGTAAAGCATTTTTCATGATAATATTTACCCAAAGCCTTTAATGTACCATTTCCTTCCTTACTTGTATGATATATTGGTTTACCACATTTAGCACACACTTTCAATTTGGTACCAGTGGTAGGAACAAGAGCCCTATTCTGTTTGCTATCATTATTTTGATTACCATTATTAGTATAACTTTGACTAAGAAATAGCTGCTGCCCAATTGTTTCTGTAGCTGCTTGTTGATTGTCCAACATTACAATATACTTTTGACTGTACCTTAGATATCAAAATATCCAATTCAGATTTTCAATCAATGTTTGGATCACGAAAATAATAACAAAGAAGGATTTGCAATGTGTCTTATTTGAAAGAAGGAAAAAAAAAAGTCAATTGAGTACTCTTTAAAAAAAAGTTTGCTTGCAACCAATATATCACCGTTAATTATCCTACTACCTGCAATTATACCAGTAATATAGTCTCTTTGCTGTAAGCAATCGTCTCATGATAAAACTCACTAAATTCTCGATGATAAAATAATAAACAAAGAAAAAAAAAGTTAAACTTGATCTAAAGTTATTTTTCGTAAATTTTCAAAATTCGGCGGGGAAAACACGTCAGAAACATTTCTACCAGCAAATAACAATTGATGATGGCAATTTGCCGAACAAATAAATACATCCATAGTTTAATACTGATTGAATAGTGTACATATATGCTATACATGGTGTATATCTATTTGAATTATTCAAGAACTCGAGGAGTACTGGTCAGAATATTGCTGGAGGAATTGTAAATGGAACTCCTTCCATCGCAAGATCCATTCAGTTCCCGATGGCAGAAATGTAGCTCTTACATGATATGTTCCTGGTTTTTGTCTGAACCCAGTACCTGGGACAACACATATACCAGTAGAGTCTAGTAGTTTATGACAGTAATATTCATCCGGTTGATATCCCAATTGTTTAGACTCTTCAATGGCTCTTGAAGGTAAATATAATCGGGGGAAAAGGTACATCCCACCTTTAGGTTCTTGACATTCGAAGCCTTGCAAGTTATTGAAAATATCATACAGTAACATAGCTCTTTCCTTCATATTATTTTGAACCAAATGACGCTCTGCGTGATCAAGTTCATACGATTCATCACCAAGTTGTGGTCGTTTTACCATGAGGTCGACAAGAACTTGCCCCGTAGTCCCTGCACATATAGAAAGAGAAAATAATCTAAATATCTCTTCTTTAACTTCGTCGCTGAAACCAATAACTTCCATGAACGCTCCTCTCTGGCCACATTCTCCTGAGACCCCCTTTGATGCAGAATGAAGAGAGATCAATTCCACGTTATCATATTCACCAGTTGGATTGGATCTTTGCAACTTTCTTAATACCTTTTTCATAGAATGGAATTCAGTATCCCTCTGAAAGATGTTCTGCTGATAAACTTCATCTGCAATAACTATAATACCATATTTAGCTGCTAGTGTAAGGATAGCAGATAGAGTTTGAAATGATAAGATGGCTCCAGTAGGATTCCCAGGATTAATAATGACAATTGCTTGGGGGGTAATCCCTCGAGAGATAGAATGTTTAATGACGTCTTCAATTTCAACGGGGTCAGTTGACCATCCATCTTCTTCCTTTAGGTAATATGGTAGTAATTGGAGATTATACATTTCCAGTAGAGCTGTATACAATGGATATTGTGGGATAGGTAGCAGGACCCCTGTTTGGGAATCTTTAGCAAAAAGACTGAAAAGTTGCATTATTGCCATAGTTGCACCTTCTGTCAAATACAGATCATCTGGATCACACGGTTCATTGTCCCTGTGATAAATGAATTCGGCAATATCTTTTCTAATCCCCAGAATCCCCTTTGTCAAAGTATAAGCACCCATGGATGTACCAACTTGAGAAATTAATGTTTCTGCTCTTTTAATGACATCATTCTTATAGATACCATTCTCGATCAAGATGTTTTTATGTTCTAATATCTGAGGGTTTTGTACAATGGAAAGTACTTGTCTAGAAAAAGTTAACGGTTTTTGATCTAACAATTGTGGATTTCCAATCAACGCATTTGTAACATGGTCAAATGGTAATTTACCTGGGTTCTCGGATAATTGCTTTTCATAGTTTTCTAATTTTGTTAACAAAGGTCCTCTGATGGCATATTCGGCTTTGATTATGTTAGAATTCAAATCAGAACGTGTTTTGGGAGGAGCTGGTTTAAACGAAGATACCATCTCTTTTTCTTGTTATTTTTGCTTATTATCCGCATCACCTCGGGGATATTCTACGTCTTAAATAAAGGCAATGAACCACATATATGCCTTTTTATAAGACCACTGCTGTTATTGACTCACACTATTCTTTCTCGAGCAATTAATTTTTCAGCTTAGTCATTTTGATAACAAAAAGAAAAAGAAAAGTAGGAAAAGTTTTTGATAGTTAACTAAGATCTTGCCAGAGGAAACTGTGTCAAAGACACTATTGGTAACATTTTTGAGATTTCATTCTGCTTGCTGGAAATTTTCTAAATATTCTGTCTATTGACCCATTGTTGATAATAAGTCACTGTGGTAATAGTTTCTTAAAAACTATTTTAAGTATCTGTCTCATCGTCCTAATTCAACGTTACGAAACAAGGAAGAAATAGGAAGGGTTACAAATGCGACGCTCTTCTTTTCCAATAGTGCAATGTTAACACTTATACACTTATCCTCCTTCTCTTTGTATGCCATTACTTGTTTTGTTTGGGAAGCTGAATTTGAGAAATCCTCGACCACCCAATTTTACAGAATGGAAGTGTACCTTCCGATTTATTCGGAACTTCAATATATCTGGCATTTAGTTCAAGCTTAGAATATAGGGAAGTCTTCTACTTGTCACGAATGCCACTTGACCATCTGTAAGTTACAATTTAAAAAGAAATATAACACACTGTATATATTATCCCTAAATGGAAATATCTCTGTAGGGAATGTGGTTTTTCCCCATATAACTTTAAAACTAAATTAGGCTCGTTATAACCCAACGTTTCCTCTTTGGGCTGGTGTCTACTTAGTCAAGATATCTTGTATTAAGTGTTCGACTTGATCGATTCCCTCATTCGGTAATATAATTGCCCCTTTGTTGCTATTTTAAGAACTGCATGATCTTGCAGAAACCACTATTGTTTTCCTATGCACCTTTGAATATTTCCTTTCTGAGTAAAGTGTATTTTCTAAAGAGAGAGCCTCTATTTCTCCGTGTTTTCCTCAAAGGGTAAGACATTCTAGTCTTCTAGCAATACACTCTCCTGTCTTCCTCCTTTTAGAAATCCTGATTACCTCATTTGGGGGGACTATTCAATATCTTATAGCTATTTTTATCTACCTTATACCTAATCCGTCTATACCAATTACCGTAAGTGAATGCACTCGTCATCCCTCGAAACTTCTTATTGTACTACAAAAGATCGCATTGATTAAAATTATAATTTGATTGCTTCACGTTAGATTAATGGCTGATGAGGTATTTCCAAGGCCATATGCACTATTATCTTGACTGTATTAAAATTAAAATATAGTGAAAAGAGAAATTATATATAAGGATGGTATATTGTTCTGGTTACAATATTTATCCTTGACGAGTAATTTTCTTAACCTATCATAAATTGAAAACCCCAAAACAGTTCGGTTCTATCCATTTTGATATTATTTAAATCTAAATAAAAAACTAGTAACTGTACAACAAAGAACAAATAATCGATTCCAAAGCAAAGATAAAAAATGAAGTTAAATATTACCACCATCACAGCCATAATTGGTTTATTGCAAACTGTTTTAGCTGATTCCAGACCGATATCTGTGGTATCAGCCCATTCTGCTTCATCGGTACACTTATTACCATTACATGATAATGCTAATGGTTTATTATTGGGGCAAGGTACTGATGCTCTTGGTTTCACAATCACCGATGCTGGTACAATCAAACTTTCTAATGGTAAATACATAGTTGTTACTGCAGATGGTTATTTAACTGCCGGTGATCAAAAGGATGCTACCACTGGTTGGGTTATTGAACACGGTACTTTTGCCTTGAATGGTAATCAAATATTTTATGCCGTTCCCACATCTGATGTCTCAAATTATCAGGTTGCCATAAATAATGTTGCAGGTTCCACTTTTATTCATTTTATCGGTGCCACATCAGATTCTAATAGAGATTATACATACACTCCAAAATCTGCTTCCGCCACCATTGTTAATACTACCAATTCCACAACAACGACATCAGCAGCTCCAAAATCAACAATTACTATTGCCCAAGGTGAAAATATGGGTAACAAGTTAGGCTTAGGCTTTACCGCTGGGATTGCTGGGATTGCCGCAATTCTATTGTAATCCTACGATTCATATCATATACTCACTAGAGTAGTTATATGTTCCTTTTTTTTAGACTGTACCTTTATTTCTATATGGACAATTGTATACGATCTGTGTAACCAACATTCTTGATTAAATAATTTATTTTTATATCTGTATTTCTTTTAATTCATAAGTTATTCTTTTTATTGATGTATATGCCATCTTACAATGTAGATGATTGATTAATCATAAAGAAAATGGTAGATATGATGCTATTTCATTTTGGAATGTTAAAAAAAGAATTTGTCGACACTCATACTTTCAGGAATTCTATTTCTTATGTAGAGGCTACGCTAATGAAAGCAGAAATGACATACCCACCAGAAAGTTTCAATTATGTACTGTTAAAAGGCTAAATATATACCAAACAATACAGCGGTAACTAGTACCATATAAAAATGTCCTATTTATCTTTTTATATTCCTTGTCAATGCAGAAAATAATATAACGACAACTATAACCATTAGAAAAAATGAGTATTCGGAGAAAAAAGACAATTATGATTTTGATCTACTATTTGTGAGTGTCATTCCCAGAGAGGTGCATTACCCATTAGTATTAGTAGAGCATATTAATGATTATCTTCAGCTAACAACACAGCACAACATCACCATAATAATCACTCCAAATATTATGAGATAGAGGATGTGGAGTAACACAGACCTGTCTTCTAATGTATACAATCACCATTTGTTATGTTATCTTCGTGAGATCTTTTTCCTAATAGAGTGAAATTTATCCGTACGCTTTTTCTTAAAAAAACAACAGTGAAAAGTTATTGAAGGATCTCTAAAACTATTTCTACAGGACTTTACCTCAGTAGATGTTTACATCACAACGGCACAGACCACACCAATTCGAAACACATTCTGTTAATAATGGGACAACCAAACTATGAGGCTGCCGCAGACGATGAATATGTCGTTCTTCCCCGCGATATCTTTAAGAATCATTTTACCTTTTTCATCTATGAAATATTCCATCAAAGACTCTTTATTATCTGGCTTTCCTTGTTCTCAACTTTATTATTCACAATCTTTATTTGTGTTTTTAAGGATGCTAGTATTGATTTGATTTTTGGCTTATCATTAGTCACTTTATTTGTATCTATATTTGTATTCATCCCCCTAATTCTATACAATCAGCCATCATTTGATATGGATACAAAGATGAAATTTTTGAGCGAAGTTATTAAGAATAAACCAAATATAGATATGACCACATGGGAGATTATAAGTCAACACATGAACAACTTTTTGTACGAAAATAACCACTGGCCCACCCCTTTCTGTTTCTTTGATGGTAAAAGTAGTCACAGAATGTTCCAATTCTTAGTCATTAGAAAATATTTGGGTATAGATAAAACGACAGATGGACAATCATCATTAGAAGAAGGTTCAAGAGAGACAGGCAATGGTTCTTTCTATAATTTTGAAGATTACAACATCGAAAGGTATATGAAGAAGGCTAGGGATGTGTATAACAAGAGTGTAGACGAATATTTGAAAGCTAGATATCCTGATTATGAATGAGGGAATAATAAGGGTTTATGAATAATTGTTCTTCAACTATATTTCCCAGCCTATTGGAATGTATTACAGGATACTAGCACAAAAGTCTTTTTATTATATCGCCTATTATCAAATTCATTATTTTGACCTAATATAACTTCGATTTGTTTATTATGCAAGAATAACCAGTGCTAACCGGTTTTTGTATTCGTTGTTCACTTAACCAATGACACTTTTGCTTCTGGTACCTGTGGAGGTAGTTATTCAGATTAAACACAAGAACAGACTATTTAATAAAAGAAATATATAATGAATCAGCTAATTATAAGTGTCAAAACGTAATGATTTATTTTTGTCTCGAAGTGGTGAACAACCATTACTCTTCAGTAAACGGTTGATACTTGAATACTGTTTCTGCGAAGCCAAAAAAAATTCTTACCTCATTGATTCAATAGATCTAAATGATGTAGGCGATATGTAATTAGCTGGTCTCTTCTCATCGTTTGAAGAACGCTTAATAAACATTATCCTCTTACACTCATTAGAGCCAAAACTGAGACAAAGATACAATATAAATAAGCTGATTTTGGTTAATTCTATTGCTTGTTAGCTTTACAATGAATACAGTATTTAGACAATTATATATCCAAACGTAGATCTTCTAAATGTACAGTTCTGTTGGTAAGTATCCAATTTCTTATGAATCCAGAAGATATCACAACGAACATACAGTAGTGACTGATGAGATATATATTTTCTAATGTGTGGGTTTTCCCAACAAAATGTGGTGAAGAATAAAATTACTTCACTTCATTTTTAGGTTTTTTTGCAGGCTTTAAAATTCAGAAAAATTTGCAATTTCAAATCATATAAATAGTAAAGAACTTCTTTACTATAAGAAGGCATCTTTCTTTATACGTTATACGTAATACGAGAAGGGCATCTAAACCTGAATATAAAGTTCCACTAGCGACAGCCTCTAGGGAGCAGTCAAGCCACTCAGGGGGGAGTTGTTTGCTCAATAACTTCACCAATTGTGCAGCTTCAATACTTTCAAGTGTTAAAATGTCTATCTGACCCAATCGCCCTCTTTATTTGAGAGAACAACCTTCCAGAATCAACAGACGAAACCCCGATACCTAATAGATAATATAATGCATAGTGAAGATATGTCACATCCTTCCTACCTCTACAAGAAAATATATATTCCCTTATGACTTCCATGGTGGCATCGGTACTGGCCAGGAATATTTCTACCTCCTCCACAGGTATAGACCCCTTATAATAGACTCCAGTAGTATCCTCATTTATATCTCTATCTTTCAATATTAATTTAGACTTTTCTTTCCACTCTTCAGGATATTCATTGTTAAATATTTCTATTTCCTTTTGAATACCGGCTTTTATTTGATCTAGAGACCGGGTGTTCTTTCTTGTGGTGGCTTTATCCAACTCGTAGAAATATCTAAATACAATATTTGAGAGTTTTTCTACTAGGTTGAAAGGATCATTCTCACACTTAACCGACATTCTATTATATGTGTCAATAATGGCATTCCTATAAAGAAGATTAAAATAACCTGCTGTGAAAAGAATTTCACTGACTTTATAGGTTTGTAGAATGTATTTATTAACCGCTTTGAATGGATTTTCCAATTGAACATACGGATATCTTCCGATAATATTATTAATATGTCGAGTAAGAGCTATTAAACTGGGAACATATGACATAGAGAAGGGTTCCATTTTTCCAAAATACTTTGTTAGCGAGTAATAGGCCTTCTGATCTGTTACATAGTTTCTCAGTCTATGCTCCATCGTAAAATCCATTCTCAATCCGCCAAAAAATTTCTCATCAGTCTCTATATCAATCCTTTTGCAATAATATTTAAAGTTTTTTAACAAATGTTCTGCTCTCTCATACAAGTTGGAGAACCTTGTAATACAAAGTTCAGGGATCTTTCCTGGCTTCTCAAAACCCTCAATTTCACAAGCCAGTGCACTATTATGAGCAAATTTGGCCAAAATTGCATTTACCCAATTAGGAATATTACCTTCTTTCTTTTTCCTATATGGACACACATCCATCTCATCAATCAAAGTTTCTTCGTTACCAATAGGTTTTGAAGTAAGAGAATAACGTGCTAACTTATCTATCATGTGGTCAGCATCACCTACATGGCAAGCAAAGATACCAGGCTTAGAAGCTAAGTGGCTTGAGCCACCTAAACAAGCAGGGGCATGATCTGTGGCTACTGAAATCACAGCAGTTCCCAACTTTTTTTCTGAAATGAAATTATCAGTTTTCTTTTGGTGACTAATTTTGTGTCCATCAGTGCACAGAGGTGTGGAGATATACAGTTGTTTAACTTTCAAATCATTGGTTAAAGTGGATAAAACATAGCCAGTAATATGGTGCCCATTTTTTATTTTACATTCATCTTTAGAAATTGAAATTAACAGCTTGGGTTCAATTTGAAGGATTTTAGCAAGAGATTCTGGATTTAGTTTCTTATTAATGTCATTTTCCTTCTCCTTTCTTGGAACAATTAATTTTTCAAGCATTTCTTTCAGATCTAAGGCATTTAATTTACTATTTTGACCAACGTTTTTGGCATTAAATCTTTTACAGTGACCAAAAATACTAAATTTTTTAAGCCACCAACGAATCGATTCATCATCAAAAGTTCTCAACGAAATATTTCTAATATTAAAGATTTTGGCTAGAGCTTCATATGCGTCCATTTTTTGGATTTTCCACTCGATAATGCTAACGAGATTTTCATATTTTCCATTAGAAAGATATTTCTTACATTCCTCCATACTGGTATGTTCGACATCAATGTCATGTTTCTTTAAGTGACGTTTTAGTCTTGTAGAGCCAGTATTTGTTAAATGTTGCATAGTTTCAAATTTAATCATCTCATTGCATGCTTTACCATCTTTCAAACATTGACAGAATAAAAATAATGGAAATTCTAATTCCTCTGGTTGCATGACAGGCTTTGGGAATATTGCTAGATACTGCAATAAGCTAAGTCGAATGACTGATATCAATAAGTATAGTACAAAGTTACTTAAGCGGGAACAATATTACCGTAGTTTCTAGATTGGATATGGATTAATAGTAGAAGACATATTATAATAGTGATATTAATGGTACCATAATTTTCAACCCCCTTATATTACACAATATACAAAGACTAGAGAGGACCACCTTCTTCAATGAGTGAGAATATTGCTCTTTGTATAACTTAGTTCTCCTCCAGTTATTGAAGAATTCCAACTAAGTCTTTTCTGTCAAGAGAATTACCTAAGGTAAGACGTCAATTTTCTAGAAAGGAGCTGAAACCATTTTCTGTTGATACCGATTCTTCTATTACAGATTCTACAAGCCAGGTAGCTGGTTATGGCTGTCACCAGAAAAGAGCCTCTAATCCCGCCGCAAACCCATCTAAAGGAATCCTTATTGCTCGTATTTTCGATATGAAAATCAGAGATACCCTCAAGAACACACGTAAGATATCGTCTCTAAATGTCGCTTCCTCATGATTCAGCCTTGGACCTACTATAGTTGGATAGGACCAATTTAGGTATAATCCTAATTAGTCTTTAATTTCCACTATATTTATTTCGTTTTCTGTATCCAATGACAGTTTGCGCTATGTCCAAATCAACGTTCCTCACGATAGCCAAACGAATTCCTCTGTTTCAGCTAGCCAGACCACCCAAGATATTATTCATCGTGCTTTTCTTACCAAAAAATCCGTGTTTGCTTATGTTCATGTACACACTCCAGCTATCAAATATTTAAAACCTAGAGGTATTGGTAGCTACTACTTTCCATTTCAATTTACACCAGATAACAGCGGCTGCAGAAGTTGTGGAAGTGACAAAAACTTCTCTTGCATTTGTTGGGATAAGCACAAGGGATGCAATGTCCATTACTTCGCTTTCCAAATCTTAGTTATTCCGAAACTTGTTTGTACAGAAAATGAATACCAGAGTTGGGTAGAAATTTGCCAAAAACGTGGCATTCATGACTTGATGGTCTCTTTTATCAAAAAGAGAAATGTGTTTTCTGCTAGATTGAACAGAAACGCTGAGGTCACCAAGTATACCACTATTATGATAAATTTATCTGAAAATTGGAAGTCCCAACGTTCTTCCTATAATATCAGATACCAGAATATTGGGTTAACTCCAAAACAAATAACTACGTTTTACAATAAAACGTGGATACAACTTAGAAACAGAAATGATAATATTTTAGTTTATCTCATTTCTGGGCGTCACGAAAAAGCATCTGCCTTCTGGCTATATCACACTTCTTTTGATTATATCTGGAGGCTCTGTAAGCTACCATTTTTGAATGCCAAGGCCTGTTTCGTTACCGATTACGAAGAGACAATGCTTATCTTTATTCCGTATCTTTCGCTGATAAATTCAGTGTAATGGGGCATATGTTTACGGGTAAATCAGATCGTCAAGCTGTTTCAGGTGCTAGCAAGGACATAAGCACCATATCTTATATTCAATGGTTTTATATGCAATTTGTATTATTCCATAATGAGAGATTTATAAATATGTCGAAGTTACATTTCCCTGGTTTTTGCAAATTCACATTTTTCTACTGGTGGTTGCACTTCCAAAACTTGTTTGTTTATTGTGGGAAAAATGTATGAGTAAGAATTTATTGGTTTTACTCATATATTTTTAAGCAGTTGAAGGAAAGTTCAACCTGACTTTATTTTTTGTTTAGAAACTTCACTTTATATATTAATTTTTGATTTATAGTTACAATTTAATATTATATTATTTCTTATCCATCCACTCTGCATGCTATATAATTCCATTATATAATATACACATATACATGTCTTGGTTTAGGTGGTGGAGAGCGTGCTTTCTAGTCTGGAGATGGGAACAGGGATAATATGTGTAGCACTGGTAACATCTTGCCCCCCAGTACTAGCATCATATACATGGCCACGGCCGGTATTGGTGTATTGCCTGTATTATACAATGTGGAACAATTCCACTAGCACCACCAATTCTTTGGCCCTCATTCAAACTTAATATATTGTTGTAATCAGAATACTGTGTAGATTCTATTTATAGCGTTACCTACGCAGGAGGAGTATATGTGTGTAGCATAAGGATATCTGATTACCATGAATTTCTGGGGCAGTAGCATAGCTTTTGCGATTACACCAGCAGTTTGCGTGCCTCATTCAAAGTTAACATCTTGTTGTAATCAGAAAATAGTGCTGATTCTATTTGTACAGTTATCTAGACACGAAGCGGCCTGGCTTATGGTTTGGATATTACCACCATCAAAATTGAAACAGCACCAAAAACAGGGTTCCAGCCTCCCAGACAACAAAATCTGACTGCAGTTATACGTGATGCACTCTCTGATGATAATTATTCTGTATGGATGTGAGGGCATAGATGTTGGTGAGGGTGGATATGTTACGCATTTATCATTTCCATTCCAAAATAGCACAAATGGGCTGTCACCTTTTCCCATGTGTAAAGTTGTAGTTCACTGTGTTGGTATAGTGTGTAACCTGCTTATGTAGTGCTATATTTGGGCCCAGGTTACTCCAACACCCCGTAGTTACCGGGTACAGTACATCTTCTATAATGTGTTTATCTCTCCTGCAATGCGCACTTCACCACCGCCAATTGGTGGTCCAAAAGGGGTTCTTATAAAAATCAGTGGTCGTGTTCGTACTCCCTCACCCAAATAATGGTTGGACCCTTGCTTATGGAGGGAATGGAGATGCGTTTTTTAACCCAATGCTGTGCCCCAGCAGTGATGTGTTATTGGGTGGAATCCTCTCACTTTAAAATTTGGTCTTCATAGAATTTCAAAATTTTCTTAACAGCGGCAAAAGGTCCTTCTCAGTATGAAATCACTGTAGTCATGGCAACCCGTAGTGAGAAGTGTTACAGCGAGATCCTAATAGGAAACCTGCCGGTATTAAGGTGTATACTCCATGACATTGGGTGGATAAGAAAGACGGACCCTTTATATTGTTGGGATCTGTGCAGCTGGGAGAGCTATCACTGGAACAAGACAAATTCCACCATATTATGAGGGCAGCCGTGTCAGGACAGAGGTATATTCCCTGTTTTACGGTGTGGACGTGCTTTACATGCTATATTGGGTGTGTCAGATACCACGTCTGATTGATTAGCTGCATGCGCCTTGGGGTAGTAATGGAATTGTATTATGAGTTATTGTTCCTTACAATTAATGTGATGGCAGTGTGTTAAATTGCAGGCAGTCCACCAAATGCAGAAATCATTTTGAACAATGAGATATTCTACGTATTAACAGTTAGAAACTCTCTATTAATTATTTTTTACAGGGGAGACTGCTATCATAGTATTGATGATGTCGCGAATTGTAGCTGTTCAGTTGCGTAATTGGCATCCTACAATTTATATTACCTCTCAGAATGTTTTCTCAATATTGATATTCCAATATATAATGATACGTTATTATTAACAAGTATAGAATAACAAAAGTTGATTATATATTTGTTGAATCCCTTTATTATGATTATTTTTTTTTTCATATATGGGTTTTGCAAGTATAAGAATATGGCAGATTATAAAAAATTACTGGTTTTTCATAGAGATAGACATGATACCGTCAAGGTATTATTTAATAACGTATTACCGGACTGGTCTTATTACCTACCAACTAATATACATAATAATAATATACATAATATACATTATAAGTGAACCTGAGT